>JAULKK010282851.1:0-14125 GCA_032355705.1 Rubia peregrina
GGATCCGGTGGCGGTGAGGTGGCTGGCGTCGGGGAGGTTGTTGGCATCAGTGAGGCTTCCGGGAGGACAACATATGGCTATTCAGGGTATTCCAAATAGCCATCGATCCAGAGGACAAAGAGAAAACAACCTTCACATGAGTTTTTGGCACTTTTGCCTATAGAAGCATGTTTTTCGGTCTTTGTAATGCCTCGGGTACCTTTCAGAGATGCATGGTTAGAATAATCTCAGAGTTTATGGAGCGCTTCATTGAATTCTTCATGGATTATTTCACCATTCATGGAGATTCCTTTGACTCGTGCTTACATCATCTGGTACTTTAAACTCCGAGAAATGTCAATTTATGGTAGAAAAGGCATTGTTCTAGGTCATGTGGTGTCGGCTCATGGCCTAGAAGTGGATAAGGCTAAAGTAAACACAATCAAATCCCCTCAACCCCACTTTTGTGAGAGACATTAGGTCATTCATAGGTCACGCTGGATTTTACCGGTATTTCATTAAGGATTTATCTATTCTCCCTTATGTAAATTTATGCAAAAGAATGTTGAATTCATTAATTATGTAGAGGGTAGAAAAGCCTTTGACACTTTGAAGGAAATGCTTGTTACTGCTCCTATTATTCAACCCTCAAACTGGTCCCTTTCCTTTGAAATAATGTGTGATGCAAGTGATTATGCCATAGGAGGAGTGTTAGGTCAGAGGATAGGAAGAGTACCACATGTTATTTACTATACGTCGGTGACTCTTAATGATGCACAACGTAATTACTCCACCACAGAGAAAGAGTTATCGGCCGTAGTATACACTTGAGAAGTTTAGACGGTACCTTTTAGACACCGAGGTCATTGTGTACATAGATCATGCAGCTATTCGCTATTTGATGACTAAGAAGGTAGTAGAACTTAGGCTTATTAGGTGGATACTTATTTTGAGTGAGTTTGACCTTGAAGTGAGATTTAAAAAATGGTAGTGAGAATGTGGTAGAAGAAAATCTGAGCATATTGACAACCCTTGAGAGCCTAAATCCCACCAAGGAAAAGCACAAGTTGGAACCCATTTGGGAAGAGTTATTTGACGAACAATTATTCAGGGTGACAGCTAGCCAACCTTTGTACGCCGACATAGTGAATTACCTTGCCACGGGGGAGTTTCCCCCTCCTTTGATCAAACAAAAAAAGGTTAGGTTAATGAATTAGACAAGGGAGTATTTTTGGGATTTCCTTACTTATTGAAACATTACTCCAATTAAGAAATTATGAGGTGTGTTTTCCGAAGATGAGATAGAGCCAATCCTTAGACTTTGTTATTCTTCCAATGTAGCAGGACATTTCGAGTATAAAAGAACTACAAAGAGGGTAGAAGAATGTGGCCTTTACTGGCCCAACATGTTGAAACACACGCGAGAGTTTATTCTAGCTTATGATAGGTGCTAAAAGATGGGAAATATCTTAATAAAAAATGAGATGGACCAAGTTCTCTCAATGTTGGTTTAGATTTTTTATGTGTGTGGAATGGATTTCATAGGTCTTTTCCCCAAGTCCAGTGGTAATTGTTATATTCTAGTGGTGGTGGATTATAGTCCAAATGGGACGAGGCCAAGGCGACAAAGAAAAATGATGTAGCAACCGTGATGAGTTTCCTCAAATCCAACATCTTCTCACATTTTGGTATACCCCAAGCCATAATTAGTGATAGAGGTACTCACTTTTGTAATAAAATCATGGGAGCCTTGCTCAAAAGATATGGAGTGACCCATAGGACATCTGCCTATCACCCACAAACAAATAGCCAAGAAGAAATATCCAATCGGGAAATCAAGACCATCCTTGAAAAGATGGTAAACCCTTTTAGAAATTATTGGAATGCTCGATTGGATAATGCAAGACCGCATACAAAACACCCATAGACATGTCACCTTTTCAAATTTTCTTTGGCAAGAGATGCCACCTCCCGGTCAAACTTGAATTCAAAACACATTGGGCCGTTAAACGTTTGAATATGAACTTGAATGAAGCCGGGAAACATAGGAAGTTACGACTACAAGAAATTGAGGAGTTTATGCACGAGTCCTATTACACCGCACTAATTTTCAAGGAAAGGACAAAAGTACGGCATGATAAGAAAATAGTGAAAATGATTTTTTTTATGGGACAAAAAGTCCTTGTCTTCCAATATCGGCTACGTCTCTTTCTGGGTAAATTGCGGTCAAGGTGGGTAGGTCCATATGTGGTGACCAAAGTATATGATAAAGGAGTAATAGAGGTAAAAGATGAGGAGAATAGCATCTAGTGGTTAGTCAATGGACAAAGGTTAAAATTTTATTTAGAATGGGGAAATTTGAGAGTAGACAAGAAGGCAAATCCCCTCCTTAATGAGCAAATCCGAGCATGAACTCTGCTATTACAAATAAGTCACGAGGACGAAAATAAAGAAACTTTATTTGCATTTTGTGTTAATATATTTTCATAATTTTATGATAGTTGGATTGTGTTCGAGTCTTGGTGGTATTTTTGGGACTATTGGTCATCAAATTCTTGTATAGAACATTGATACTCTCAGTTTTCTTGTGTTTTGAATACAGGTATCTATGCGATGAATTCCAAGAGGAGAAATAGAGTTGATTCTTCGTTGTCCTTCCACCTTTCTTTTCATCTTACATTATTGGGACAATGCATGAACTAAGTGTGGGGGAGGGGTTGGAAAAACTTCATGTTAGCATCTCCTCTATTTATGTTCTAGCCTATGATGACTGTTTTGATGACAACTTTTTCCTTGTTTGTGGTTCTTTCCCTCATTAGAATTCGTGAACTTTTGGTTGTTTGTCTGCTCTTAGGTGTGAGGTAACCTTTTTTAGTTTGTTTTATGGGGATTTTTTTGGATGAATCTTTGGTGGTGTAATTTTTTCTTTTTCATGATCTTCATGTAGTATGAAGCCCACCTTTGGGGAATTTTGTGCTACACAACAAATTTTTATATATATATATATACCCTGCTAAGTTGGAAACCCAAAAGTGAAACTTAGGAAAAAAATGGGAAGAAAGCCCCGATAGGTCAAAAGAACTAGGTAAAAATGAGAGGCTAGGCCCAGCTAGGTTAAAAACCTTGGCCAAAATGGAAGGCCGTGTGGAAAGAGGTGAGAAGTGAGTTCAACACATGTGAATGCTAGGATGAAAACCTGAAATGGCTCCCAGGCAAAATAAGAGAAATCGAAACTGGAAAATTTGAACATCTTTTGGCCATATTTGGCGGTTTCTTCACCAGCATTTCTTGGATTGTCTTTAGCGGAGTAAGATAATTTAGCACTTATCATTCTACTTTGCTTTTTTCTCTTTTTCTTTTATGTATTTTTTGAAGGATAGGTTACTTTGGCATCTTCGGGGAGAGTGAGATTTGTGAGATTATTACAATATTTTTGGAAACTGAGGTAGCTTAGGAATAAATTGAATGTATTGGTTAACTTATCTCTACACCCTACATTCCTCTTGGATCTTTTCTCATTTTTGTTTACTCGAGGACGAGTAAAGGTTTAATTGTAGGAGGATTGATGTGCACCTTATGCATGCATTCGGAACACTTATTATCATGTTTTCTTAGGTTTATTACTAGTTTTAGTTAGGTTTACATGACAAAGATTTTAGACGACCATTATGGGTTTTCTTGTCTAAATCTCGAGTTTTGTAGACTTAATTGAAGCTAATGGACACTTTGTATTCACGAGAACCTACATTCTTCATTATGATCTTACAAGTAGGTAGCTCGTGAGTACTTTTTCTTCATCAATTTGTAAAAGACCATCTGCGAGTGTGGTAGAAGTTATTTGAAGACCATTTGCAAGAATGGTAGAAGATATTGAAGGTCATTCACAAGGATAGTAGTAGATTGAAGGTCAAGGACTCCAAAACATGGTAGTAGATGGAATTGAGCCCAGAAAAGAAGGATTTGAAGTTCAAGAAGGTCAAGAACGGGAGACAGTGCCAATCGGCCAAACCAGTCGGCTGGCACAAGCCTTTGCACGAGCCCACTTTAGCCATGCACGGCCCGTGCAAAGTGGCTAGCACAGCCCATGCAAATTTACATAAGCTTTGCAAAAGCCCTTACATAAGTCGTGCACATCCGTGCAGGCCACAATACCAATGCTCCAAAATCACTCCCAAACAACTAAGTATGGGCGCAGACCGTTCCATTTTACATGGTAAGCGCCGTTCCAAGTTCCAAAAGTTAAGAACATCCCACATGGTGTGAAAAATAGCACAGTTTTACCATTTTTTGAGTAAAAAGTCCTTCTAGCTGATGACTTTCACCAAATGACACGGGACGCCAAATCAGAATTCAAGACCAACACCAAGCGATAGCCTATATCGGTTTGTGCAACCCACACCAGCATAAAGCTACATGGCTCGTGTCAGTCCGTGCAGCCCATGCTAGCATGAGGCTACACGGGCCGTGCTATGATGCACGCCCTCACCAGCACGGTCGTACACAGACCGTGTCATTTTCCACTGGTCGCACAAATACTAGGGTTTCTAGGCCTTTTTAAGGGCCCAATTACCTACTACTATATATAAGGACCTATGTATACTAGAGTTTAAGTTTATGCTCATTTTTAGACTTCAAGAGTAGGCTAGAGAGAGAAAATTCTCTTCCTTCTCTCTAGATTCTTTTCCTTTCTTCTCTTTATTTTTCTTTTGCTCAAAAGTATTAAATCCAATGAAACACTTGGGTTCAATACTTAGGGAGTAGCTTATTTACCTAGTGATTGTGTTTGTATTCATGTATTAATGTTTGTTTTGTGAGATTCCTTAGATCTACTTATTTTTATATGTTTGTGATTATTATGTTGATTTTTCTTCATATTCTTGTAAATTGCATAATTTTCACACTACGATTGGCACACACCGTAGTCTACTTTCATGTGGGTGCAATTATTGATACCCCCGGGGAAGGAAACCTAGATGTGTTTGGGGTAACGATAGTCCAGTACTATATGGGTATGTGCATGTGAGTTTCCGAGTCAACATTACGATCGACCATACACTAGTAAGCCGGTGAGTTGGTCTGAACGGTTCTAGGTAGAGATAGCTAGAGTAGTGAACTAGGGTTAGCTTGGTGACCCATCTCCTCCCGATGTTGCCTTAATCAATCAATCATGGGAGTTCCACTAATTAAAATCGAGAGGAGGCTAAGTATTAAGGGTTAAAGATAAAAAACATTATATTGTTGATCTCATTCCTACTACTATGCTACATAAAATTGTAGATAGTGGCAAGTACCAGAGTCTTCTACATAGATGATAGGAATATAATAATGAACTACACATAGCCGCGATCGGATCGTCAATCTGACCACGTGTTAGGAATAATCAGTGTTGGTAAAACAGGCCTTGGGGGTGGGTGGAGGGGTTTACTTACAACTACTAGCATGCAATTCAAGAGAGAATAAACTATATAAACTAGGTCCTGGGGACTATTTATGTAACATGATTAATGTTGTTTCGATCCTATACTTCATCACATATAAGAACCATAAATATATTATAATGTTTCTGACATGTGGTGTAGTCAATGGTAAATTCTTCCTCATACCTATCATGTAGGGTGCACATGTAATCTTCCATTGGCTCTTCCTCCATAATTAGGGGAGTGCAACAACTGCCCTGCCAGATGTGCAGATCTGAATCTTCCATATGCTCTTATGTCTCAAGAACTACATAGGGAATGCTTCTCCCTAGGCCTAAAAAGGTAAAGGGGTTGAAACATCTTATCAATGGCTCTAGGGTTGTAAAGCTAACCCTAGTTTGCTAATTTAACTATCTCTACCCGTAAACCTTTGAACCAACTCACCGGCTTACTAATGTATGGTCGATCGTAACATTGACTAGGCAACCAATGTGCACTCACCCACATGGTTTCGGACTATCGTTACCCCAAGCACATATAGGTTTCCTTCCCCGGGAAGTATAAAAAATTTCACCAATATGAAAGTAGACTATGGTGTGTGCTAACTTAGTGTGACAATCATGCAATTAGAAAGAACATGAAGAACAAGCCAAGATAATAATCACAAAACACATAGAAATGAGTAGATCTAAGAAATCTCACAACACAAGCATTAAATACATGAATATAAATATTATCTCCAAGTTAATTAACTACTCCCTAAGCATTGAACTAAATATTTCTTTCAATGCCTTTGGGAAAAAGCAAAATAAAGAGATGAAAGGAAAAGAATCTACAGAGGAGGAAAAGGATTTTCTCTCTCTAGCCTAATCTTAAAGTCTAAAAATGAGCATAAAGTTAAACCCTAGTCAAAAAAGGTCCATATATATGGTAATATAATATTAAGCCATGACATAGGCCAAAAACTAACCTAGAAACCCTAACAACCGCAATTTGTGCAGCCATTGGAAAAATACACATTTGTGCTGGCGTGGGGCATACACCACGGCATGGCCCTTGCAGAGTGAGCAGCATGGACTGACATGGGCCGAGCAACCTCCTGCAAGGTGGTGGCGCATGGACCTGCACGAGTCGTGAGCTGCTGCTTGGTCTGGAACTTCTGATTTGCGCACCCCGTGTCGTTTGGCACAACTCGTCGACTAGAAGGCTTTTTGCTCAGAAAATAAGCGCGGACCATGCTATTTTTCAAACCCCCTGGGCTGGTCTTCACTTTTGGAACTTGGAACGACACAGACCATGTAAAATGAGACGGTCCACTCCATACTTAGCCAATTTCAAAATGATATTAGGCACAGGTACCACGCCCTGCACAAAGGTGCAAGGCCCGTATAAGGGCATGTTACACAACCCATGTAAATTTTCATGGGCCGTATTATCCTCTTTGTATGAACTATGCATGGATGGTGTTGGCTAGTGAACAACTCATGTCGGTCGGTCAATCGGCTGGCTGGTTCGATAGGTTGGTCACCGTCTTCCGTTCTTGGCCTTCTTGAATTTCAAATCTCCCTTTTTCCGGGCTCAATTCCATCTACTACTACGCTTTGGATTCTGTAGCCTTTAATTTACTACCATCCTCGCTAATAGCCTTCGAAATCTTCTACCATTCTTGCGAATGGCCTTCAAATATCTTCTACCACTCTCATGGATGTCCTTCTATAAAATTAAAATATAGCACCCTAAAAATTACACCACCCAAAACTCTACCAACTTCCAAAAACCAAATATAACACCAAAAACACAAAGGAATCCCAAGATAAAAACTCCTAAGTGTTTCACTACTCCCTTCCCCACATTTGAACTTTGTATTGTCCCCAATGCAATGAAAAAATAAAAACCATGAGTGGGAAAGAGAAAAGTAGTGGAACTCACTCATGTGACCTCGAAGGGTCCTTCTCCAAGTGCCATGTCTCATGCCTCCTTTTTCTCTCCTCTTGTCGCATTTTTTGTCTCTCAATAGGAATGACATATTGAAAATCATCAAGCCTTGAGATGTGGAATCTCTTGATCAATTTCTCAATGACCTCTTCTTGGACATGTGCCCTCTCATCCACAATAGCGAACTCTTCCTTCGCTTTGGGCTCGATAGAGTCCAACCTTGACCCCAAAACATACATGGTACCCTCCATAAATTCTAGCCTAGTCCTAAACTCCTCCAACTATATACTCATTCTACCTACCACGTGGCCAATCTCATGTACAAATTGAGTAGAACTCGCAATTTTTTTTGGAATTGGTCGAGGAAGTCTAGGGATAGGTGAGTGTGACTAGGCAATGACCTAGATGGAGTCTCACCATCCTGCTCCTCGATGTATATGTCTGGGTTTAATTGGAATATGTAGAAGTCCTTCTCAAACCATGGATTAGGTGCTAGGGATAAATCCTCCAATACGGTATCTTGGTTGATAGTGGTGTGCTTCAGCTGTTGAAGGATCATGAAATTACAAACCGTGAAACCATCGTACAACCACACAAATCGATCATGTGAGGTTGTGGTAGCTACCATAGAAGGCCTCGCCAGCTTGTCTATATTGTACCTTGTCCCCGAACGACCCAAATTCTCCAATGAAAATGGAGATGGAACCGGATGGCCCAAGTGTTGGGCTAAGAGTTCGACCATGCCACCCATAGATATTTTTCCACCTTTCTTATTTCTAATGGCAATACATTCCACCATAAAGGCCACCACTGTGTTGGGGTAAAAAATTCCTTCTGAGCCATTGCCCAAGGGACTTGGACATCCGAACTGGGAAACTGTGAAAGCTCTCCATGACAAAATATCCACATGGACAATAATAGTTGGACATATCACAACGTCGCATGGAAAATCACGGTGCTCTTGCAAAGATGCTTCCTGTTTATGCCTGAAAGAATACTCCAAAAATTGCTCAATGAAAATGGAGGGCCTTTTCAGTTTGTCCTCAGAATCTCCTTCTCGTACTTCTACCTGAATGCTTGGGCAATGTCCCAATGCAACATAGTGTACTCCTTATCATCCAAGTGGAAATGGATGATTCTCCTCCCCTCACTGTCCTTGGATCGCTCCAAGGTTAATAAAAACAACAAAGTCAACTGTATGTAAGTCTTGGGATGCTTTTCTAAGGAACCCTCTAGGCCTATTCTACTTAGAAATTATGTGATGGGATTGAGTAGACCTAGAGCTCCAAAGGTCTCCTTGCAAGCAAACTTCGTTCAATATGGTTCACTTTGGGCATCTCAAGTACTTCCACCTTCGGGCCGCACTCTCAAAAATGGTGGTCAACTCCATGAACTCATCAACAACACAGGCGGGGTTTGGTGGAATGGATGGTGCTGGCTCTCATCTCCAAACCTTGACCGGCTTCTTCCCTTTGTCACCTCGAGAAGTTGTTCCTTTTTTCGACCTATTTTTTGGAGCTATCCTATCATAACAAGAAGAAGGTGGTAATGCAACAATAACCGAAGGCATGAATCAAGAATCATTCAAGAAGAACACTTCTTCTGGATAGCCAAAGTATTTCAAATTATGCTATCTTAACATAAAGGCTATGTAATTAAGAAATATTCTCCCTAATCAACGAACTCATGACACGTCAAAGCATTCCATCAAGAAGATCATGCAATCAATAATAATCCCTCCCAAACCACCATAAACAATGAAGATGATATCATCAAAGAAAAAGTACACATGCTCCCCCCACACTTAGTTCAACACAAGATCATTCACATAGCCGAAAACTTTCCTCAAAACACTTCCACATTTTTCAAGTTTCAAGATCCTCAATACATAACCATCATGCTAAATAAATCAAGTAAACATAAAGCTCAAAGGATTACCCAGAATTTTAAACCAGAAGATGAAGAATCCACATAAGAAGAAGCAAGATGCTAAATTTTGAGAGGAAAACCCCCCATTTTCGAGTTTCACCAAGAGGAAGTGAGAGTGAGTATTTTTGAGAGATTTTAATGTACTAAATGATTCCTATGGGTGAGGTAATGTACTATGGATAATTATTTTCAGCAAAGAAGGTGATTTAGAAAGGAGGTACAAATGAGATAAGGATGGCATTTTAAAAATTAGAAAATGTGGGGGACAAAAGTACCATTTACAATGCATGAGGGAGGTGTTGATGTACTATTTACACAAAAAATCTGTAGGATAAAAGGATTTTCTGAATTAATGGGCTAAAAATAAATGTTTTTGCTTAAAATTCAAATTTTTGAAAATCTGATTATTTTTTTTGACCCAAAAAGTCGCAACCACACGAGGCTACCCTTGTGCTGAGGGTGTCTTATACAAGGTATGTCTCATGCTAAGGGGTATAGCAAGAGGTTTCCTGTGAACGAAATTCATTTTCCCATAGTTCCTTCCCTTTTTACCGAAAAACTTAGTCACTCGAAAAATCCTATTTCCTACACTCAAAAGACACGAGATTTAGACTCAAAATTTACCAAAATTAACAAGAGTTTCATCCCAAGATCCTTTTTCATAAACAAAAAATATGTAAAATCTATCTTAAAAATATATAAAAAAAACAAAGCAAGAAAGACCACGTATTTTTATTATCGACCTCAAGACTTATTTCTTCATGCATTTTAGTTAAGAAAAACCTACCGTTGGGTCTCCGGAGTTTCCATCGGAAACTCCACCCACGATGACATCCTTGTGAAGAGGTCTCCACAAGGTTCCATCTTTACCTTTAAGTGTGTTGCTCGCCAAGAAGAGTGAATGTTCATTCCTAGCCAATGTCGAGTTTTTAGCCATTTCCTTCGGTTTAGGAGGTGATCGAGGGTGTTTTACGTTCTCACCACTCTCCACTAACCGTTGCATGTTAGTGAGCATAGAAAACCAATCCAAGATAGATAAGTCATCACTAACATCATGTTAAGCATAATTCTCATCGACATGATCGTTACAATTGAAGCGTAAGGTAGGATTTCTTTCATCACTCTCATAGTCACCAAAAGTCTCATCTACTAGGCTATCTTCATCACTATCATCAAGAGCTTCATCAAGGCAGTCATCATTATCTAGCATGCAAGAGTTCTCTTGATGAGAAAGTTCTTCACCCAAGTTTATACATTTACACACAAGAGAGGGATTAGGTGAATCATGCTAAGATTTATAGATATCGAACCCCACCTTATCAATGTCATCCTCTAGGGTTAGTGTTCCCAAATGAATGTCTAGCTTTGTTATTGACACTTTGAGAAAATTTCTCAACGATAAAATTGAGAGTGCACCACTATCGTGCGCTATGTCAACATAGAAATCCACCGGAAACACTAAGTTGCCTACCCTAACCATTACGTCCTTAACTAAAACTCAAGGGATAGCTTGGGAGTGATCGGCTAATTGAAAAATTACCCTAGTTTCCTTAAGCTTACCTATGTCTAGGTTCTCATAAAGGCAAGAAAAGATAAAATTGATAGATGCTCCTAGATAATCATAGCATTCTTCACCAATTAACCACCTAAAGAAACAGGAATTCAAAGCATACCGTGGTCATCACATTTCTTGGGAAAATTTCTATGACTAAGAGTAGCAAATCACCCTATTTTCAATTTTCCTAACTTCCTAAGCGGGGTTTTCCTCATTTTAATGCATGCAACTTTCATGAATTTAGCATCAGAAGACACATGCTCAATCAAGTCCAAGAGTGGAACACTAACCTTAACCTTCTCAAAGATCTTATGAATATGCTCATTGGTGGTGGAAGATTCACCATCACCTCGGCTGTTGGAATTCCTTGAAGGGATCCTCCTCTGTAACCAATTCATTCTCCTCTAAGTTGGTTTTGTTGCTTTTCACGACCAAGTCATCTTCTTGTAAGATCTTCTTCCCAGGCTCACGCACCTCTTTCCCACTTCAAAGCACTCACATTCCTTCGATTGATCTCTGGGTTGGGAAGGAAGCTTGCCGGACTCTTTGGCTTCAAGTCGGCTCACCGAGGTAGCGAGTAGCCCGACTTAGATTTCAGGATTATTGATGATAAAAAATACCCTAGTTCCAAGATCTTCACTCTCATGCCTTGTGCGCTCCAAATAGACATCATGCTTCTCAGCCAATTGAGAGATTGCTTCCAATATTTCTTCTCGATCCGATTTGTAGAGTGAGGAATTTTTGTTGGAAGGTCCTTATACCCTTAGGTAGGGTTGAGGTAGAGCTTTTCCACCTCGATTGTACCCTTGCACTTGATTCTCCTTGCGCCAACGGAATTTGGGGTGATTGCGGTACCTCAGGCTGAAGGTATTCGTGTAGGGGTCTTGCCTTTCACCTCCTTGGTTCCCACAGAACTCTTGTTGCCAAATTGTTTCCTATTTCCACCATTGTTGAAATTTAATGCCTTAACCTCCTCCAAATCGTCCACCATATGTGAACAAACATCGGTGTGATGATCGAGACTACAAATGCAACACACGTTTTCTTGTTGAACCCTCAATTTCATGAACTCCTTCATCATAGAAGCAAAAGCTTGTATTTGCTCATCTAGCTTGGGAGAATGAGATGGCTAATCCATGATCTTCACTCTAGATCTTGTACAGAACTGCCTTGTTCCATTTACCATTTCTTCAAAGAGTGGCATTGCCTCCCTTGGGTTTTTTTTTGGTGATCGAACCATTGTAAACCGCATCCACCATATGAATGGCATCACCACACAACCCCTCAAAGAAATAGTATACCAAATCCCCCTCCTTAAACGGATGATATGGATAGCTTGCTAATAGCCTCTTGAATCGTTCCCAATAATCGTAGAAAAATTTAGCGAACTGAGAGATATTGGAGATTTGCTTCTTCAACCCCACATATTTTGAAGCTGGGAAGTATTTCTCGAGAAATATGTGCTTCATGTCCATCCAGGAGGTGATGCAACCAGGTGTAAGGTAGTATAACTAATCTTTGGCCACATCCCTAAGTGAGAATGAGAATGACCTCAAGTTTTAGTCCTCCTCCGAGACTCCCGGCAACTTCATGTTGGTACAAACTAGATGAAACTTTGACAATTGCTTGTCTGGATCTTCACCAGCCATTCCATGGAAAGTTGGAAAACACTAGATCATGCCGCTCTTGAGCTCACAAGTAACATTGGGTGGCAAAGGTGGGAAGACAATGCAAAGGGATTGATTCTCCAAATTTGAAGCCATCAACTCACTTAAAGTGCAGTTATCATCCACCAGTTCTTCGCTTTCTATAACTGCCGAAACTGGTTCTTGTAGAACTCCTAGTCTAGTTCTCATTCTCTTTCATCACCTACTACCTGTATATGCCGTTGGGTAACGTAAAACTCCTAAGTTAGTGGCACAAGTGTACTATAAACTGGAAGCAAAATAGTATCCAATTAGAAGAAAAACTAGCAAAAAGGGTTAGGAGTAACCGGATAACTAGCAAGAAAGCTCAACAGCAAAAACCAACAAAAATAAAATAAAAACAACACTAACTACTCAACTAAAATTTTATATAAGTTAACAACTAGGCCTCTAAAGAAACACCCACGGAAACGGTGCCAAAATTTGACATGCCCCCTCTTGGTATCGCTTTAAGCAATCAAACACGCGAGATCCACTAATTAAAACTGAGAGGAGGCTAAGTATTTAGGGGTCAAAGATAAAAATTTATATTTTTGTTCTCATTCTTACTACTATGCTACCAAAATTGATAGATAGTGGTAAGTATCGGGGGTCCTCCTCAAAGATGTTAGGAATATAATAATCAACTACACACAGCCGCGATCGGTTCGTCAATCTGACCTCGTGTTAGGAATAATAAGTGTTGGTAAAACAGGCATAGGGGGAGTTTACTAGCACCTCTAGCATGCAATTAAATAAAGAATAAACTATATCAACTAGCACCTGGGGAATATTTGTGTAACATCATTTATGATGTTTTGATCCTCGACTTCATCACATATAAGAACTATAAACCTATTCTAGTGTTTGTGACACGTGGTGTAGTTGATGGTCAACACTTCCACATACCTGTCATGTAGGGTGTGCATGTAATCTTCTATCGGTACCGTCTCTATAATTAGGGGAGTGAAACAAGGCCCTGCCAGTTGTGCAGATATGAATCTCCCCCTTGCTATTATTTCTCGGGAACTACACCATGAATGCCTACGCCTAAAAAGGCAAAGGGGGTGAAGCATCATATCGATAGCTCTGGGGTTGCGAAGCTAACCCTAGTTGGATACTTTAACTATCTTTACCCATAACCCTTAAGACTAACTCGCCGGCTTACTAGTGTATGGTCGATCATAACGTTGACTCGGCAACCCACCTTCACACACCCACACGATTCCATACTATTGTTTTTACAATTCCGTCACGGCTCACGACAGAGTGCAGTCCAGCTCTCAACTCTTTTTTGTTTTGCTTCCTCCGGGTGAACCGTTGATCCATTTTGGGAGTTCTTGTAGCCATTTTCATAGTAATCGAGAAGATGAATCCAATGGTGCCACCCTTGGAAGATGGTTCTTCTCCGATAATTCTGAGAACCCTGCTTCAAAACTTAGATCATTCTTCATCCTCTACTTTGCTCTCCTTCTTCACTTTATCTTCTACTACTATGTAAGTGGCCTTCCTTCTTCTACCATTTTTGTGAATGACCTTATTCAATGATAGTATCAAAATAAGATCACATGTAATTCTTCAAATCTTCAAAGGTATTCTTCAAAGTCTTCCAACAATTTCCCTGT
>JAULKK010282861.1:0-24400 GCA_032355705.1 Rubia peregrina
GGCTGATTCAGTGGGATTCACAAAGGTAAGAGGCACGGCCTCGACGCACCTTTGCCCAAGTACTCAACCTCGGCTCCATAACGAGAATGAATGAAGGCCAATAACATCCCTTTTTCTTCACCTTAGGGATGTATATGGTAGAAGCAGATACCAACTCGCACCAAATGGTGCACCTCTTGTAATCGGCTTCATCACTAGGACATACTCAAGACCCGATTCACTCTCGGCTGCGCAAGGAATTTCAAATTATTACCTGGGATTGTACACTTTCAACCTCTGGCCGAAGCAAAGGCCCTACTCAAGACCCGAGTCTCTTTATCTCGGCTGCTATATGGATTTTCAGGACAAAGGCCCTGCTGGTTAGGGGTAGAAGCTGTTCATCGGTTTATTGGGTATTCATCTACTACCTACAGACAATACTTCACTCAAGACCCGAGCCATCTTAGCTCGGCTGCCCTATGGAATAGTAAAATTGAAGGCCCAGTCTCATGGGTAGTAGCGGATCATTGGTTTATGGGTAGTGAGTTTGTTCTCACCCATTAAACTAGTATTTCTTAGCATGTTTAGTTCCACGAGATATACTTAGGTCCCACTAGGGACTTGCTTTCTTTTCCCTTTGCTCGATTCATCTTGCATAGGGTTGCTAGTTTTCTTTCTAGGATTGTTTGCTCCCGGGGTTTACCATATATCCTCGGGTTGGATTATTTTGTATTTGGTAGGGCTCTAGTTGGGTCCTACCGCGGTTTTCATCGTTTTATACTATTTACCATATTCACACTGGAAAGAGCTCTTTAAAAGAATCTAGAAAGAGCTCTCAGTAGTAGTGAAGTAGAGGAAAACTCTCTCTAGGAAGAATCCCTTTCTCCCTAGAGTTGCTTCACAGATTTGCTCTCTTCCAGCTCTTATCAAACATTTATTGCGGTTGGTGAATACATTTCCGATATCAGCATTCAATGCTGAACATGTGGATACCAATTTTGAATATGTAGAGACGGATTGACATCGAGACTCTTAGAAAGCCCTAGCGGGCCTTTCTGGGTTTCCTTCCCACAAGTTCTTCCACAAAATCCCACCGATTCAATGTCATTTTTTCAGATTCCCAGCACATAGATGCCAATCACTCACTACACTCTTCAATCTACGCTCTACTGATCTCACTTAGTTACCCTAATCCCATTCTTAAATACTCGCCCAAACTACCGGTTGTTCCCGACCACTCCACAGTACTCACGGCGCTCTCACGGCGATACCCTGCTCTCCGGTGGTCTGAAATCTTCTCGGCATTCCCCCTCAAGGTGTTCTCAGTGGTCACAAACTCCCCCCGGTGCTTTCGGATCCATCAAACTCCAGATCTAGGGTTCCTCCCCCTTGGATTAGACGGCGGTGTTTCCCGGTGTTTCTAAACCCATCAAACTCCAGATCTAGGGTTCCTTCCCCTCGGTGTTTCCCGGTGTTTCTAAGGTCCAGTGGTGTTTATGCCAGTAGTAGTGACGGAGCTTTGTGGTATTTCCAGTTTCCAATTTCCGGCAAATCCGCAGACTTTCTCCATTATTCCACTACCGGCGGCGTAAGTCCATCGGACCGACCGAGCCAACACATGTTTACCTAATTTTGTGTTGTTCTGTCTTCGCGCTCTGTTCCAATCTGCTATCTGTGACATACACTGTTTTTCTGCACTATATGCTATTTGTAGCCTATTTCAGTACCATCTTCTTAGCCCTTGTTCGGACACCAAGCACAACCCATTAAACTTGTTCAACGGTGAACAAGGGTTGATGCTTGTAACCAAAGAACAAAGGTTTAAAACTTGGTACTGAAACTGTCTTCCATATGCTTTACTGAGCTACCTAGTTCTGTTCTGGCATCACTTAGTAGTATAAATCCTGGTCTTGCTGTTTTGAACTGCTATATCCTGTGACTTTTCCACAATTTCACCACTGCCATCAATCCATAGCACTTGTCGTGCACTGTTTGCTATTTGATATCCATAGCACTCGCCGTGCACTACCTGCTAATCTGTGAGTCGTTAATTTGTGAGTCGCACTTGCCGTGCTTTACGTGTCATTTTCTATCTTGGTACCCCGGGAAAGGATGGCAACCTGCCCGGGAAGCTGTTTAAGCTGCTGCAGGGTATAGAGATACTACAAAATAAAAACAAAATAAAAAGGAACTACTACCGGTATTGGACTCTTGGTATTCTGTGATCTGAGGTGACAGGGCTCTTGGTATTCTTCTTTGGTTCAGCTCCGTATTTCTGGTATTCAGGGTATTCAGGTCTCTTGGTCTCTGGTATTCTCTCGGGTCATTCAGTCTGATTCGGGATTGATGGAAATGGATACTGGAAAACAGAAAAGGGATTCGGGGCAGACATCAGCCACTACCACGGGATCTTGGAAGTTAAAGCAGACCTCTTCAACAGCAGCATCCATAAGCCTGGGTATATCCGATACCATTTCCTTCCCTGGTCCTCCTCCCACGGCCAATCACCAACCTCCCTACTACCGTCGGATCCCCACAGTCCCCGCCACTGGACCTCCACCCCCAACAAGCAAATTTCACATCTCAAATACCCATCTCCTCACAAAAAAAGACTTCCCCCCCCAAACCACTCTGGAGATCAAGGACGAAGACTGCTATGAAATCGAAGAATATAAGGAATTCTGTCTCCTTGGATGCTTTGGTGGTAAGCGGCCAGGAAAAGGTAGTATCATACAGTTGATTCGGACATGGGCTCAACGTTGTAAGGTGCTCGCCAGACCGAATGAATACATTCTGCTGGTTTTTGAGAACAAGGAGGATAGAGATGCAGTACTTAATGGCCCGGATCAGTATGTTCAGGGGAGGAAATTGTTTCTGAACCTGTCCCCCGAGGATGGGTCTATCACCGTGCAAGATTTTTGCATTAAACCTATGTGGGTGAACTTCCCGGACCTACCAAGGCCACTGTGGCATCCAAATGCCATGTATAGCATTACTTCCATGCTTGGAAACCCCATCTGTCTCGACACTCCCACACTGCAAAGGAAATATGTCAACCAAGCAAGGGCATTGGTGTATGTTGATACTTCAAAGGAACGGCTGGAAACCATCCCTATTAAGTGGAACAAAGGGAAGTCCCTCGAACAGATGGTCCGATATGAAGGTTGGCGAGATTTCTGCACAAATTGCGATCAAAATGACCACTTAGCTGTTACATGCCCAAAGCTGCACGACGGGGAAACACCAGAAGAACGGATGGATGAAACTGCACCCAACAAGGCGGAAATAAAGTCACCACTGAAAACTACCACTCTGACCCCCTCTTCTGCCGACAGTAGCGGTACCTTCACGAACAGCAGGTTCAACATCACTTATCCATCGGATGGAACGCCCAGACGGTCAGAAATTCATGGCCACACCCATCTTGATAGCATCGAACTGGGGAGTAACAGGTTACTGATGGACAGGACTCAAAAGAATTTTGACCAGCCAGGCAGTCCCTGCGCTGATGACCAGCCAGGCAATCCCTACGCTGATGAACAGCCAGGCAGTCCCTGCGCTGTTGACAAGCAGGTCCCAGCGGCAGCTTTCGGAACGTCCCTCGCCCCTATCCTCATGCTGCAAAACCCCCTTTATGATGATTCTCTTGGAGACTTCGCCCCGGAGGACTATCGGGAATCGCATAATCAGATGGATTTCCTTGCAGGAGAAGAGCCAGATGCAGATCAGCTGAAAAGAAAGAAAAAAAAGAAAATAAAGCCATCTAACCTGCAGGTGAATACCGTTTTCGAAACGGAACATGCCACCAGGGCCTTGGAACATGCAGCCTTATCGGACTCCGAACATATGACTTTGTGCCCCGAAACTGATTCGGAAGAGGAGGTCCAAACCCAAGCCCCGCGAAAGAAGAAAAAGGTGGTGAAAAAGGTCGAACAGAGGAAGAGCATTTCAGATGGTGAACAATTCAGCCAACAGTCCAGGAAAAGGGAGGCGACCAAAAAGAAGAAAGAGAAAATCAAGAGGGTTCTTGTCGAATTCCCGAAAAATGCTGCAATCTCTCCGGCGCTCCCCGGAAAAAGAAAAGGAGCTGGTGGCGGTGGTCGGCGAGTACCCACCTTCGGTGGAAAATGAGACTCGGCACATGGAATATTAGGGGCCTGGACCACCCCACGAAAATGCAGGCACTGCAACGGTTCATATCGGGAAACAAAATTACAGTTTGCGGCATCATGGAAGTCAAAATGGTAGAAAGCAAATTCCAGAATTTTTTACACAGGGGATATAGAGGCTGGAGGTTTATTCACAATTTCAATACTACACGCAATGAAAGACTAGTGGTCATGTGGAATGAAAAAGTAACCAATGTACAGGTAATGGAAGTAGCGGAGCAATGTATTCACCTCAAAATCAGGTGTAAAATAACAGACCGGGAATTCTTCTGCACTTATGTTTACGGTCTATACACGGTTGTTAACCGTAGGAGGCTTTGGAACTCACTAAGAACTTTTGGCACAAATTTGACTACACTGTGGATCGTCCTCGGGGATTTTAACTGCACCTTATCTTTGAACGACAAGATCGGAGGAGTGGAACTGTCGAGATATTTCTTACAAGATTTTGATGATATGTGTACTGCCTGCTCACTCACGGACACCCCATCTTTTGGGCCATGGCATACGTGGCGGGGACCGGACAGAATTTTGGCTAAACTGGACCGAGTACTGCAGAATGACTATTGGAACAATGATTCGTGCACCACGTTTGTCCTGGGGTTTCAGTCGAAAATGGATCATAGAGCCCTTTATGTCCAGTTTGCCAATGATGAACAAACAGGAAACAAACCCTTTCGTTACCAAAATATGTGGAACGAACACCAACAATGCAAACAGCTGATTCAGACAAGATGGAATATTCCTACTCAAGGAACAAAACAGTACAGGCTAGCCACAAAGCTAAAATCCATGAAAAGGCCACTCCGAGAGCTAAACAAGAATGAATACTCAAATATTTCTGAAAGGGCACTTCAGGCAAACCAGCTTCTGGATGACACAATCTCAAATATGGATCTCTTAAATGCCTCAATGGAGGACTGGGCAGGGATAAAGCAACTCAGCGAAAGGGCTTGGTTTTTGGAAGACGCTGGAAGAAGATTTGCGGCTAAAAAAAAAGAACAAAACATCTCCTATTATCGGAAAGGGGCACAAAATACTACCATAACCTCGTTAAGAGTGTGGGGAACTTCTCGCCGATTACAGCGGTTTATGACATGGGAGGAAACTTAGTGACGGGGCACTCCAACATTGGCCACTTGTTTGTCAACTTCTATCTGAATCTTTTTGGCACACGGGCACAACGCGCCCCGATATCTTTGCACACTTTGTCGAAGGGTCCAAAAATCAGCACTACTGACAAGGCATGTCTCGGCATGGGTGTCTCCCAGACAGAAATCAAGCAGGCTGTTTTTTCAATGGATGACGACAAGGCCCCGGGCCCGGACGGATACACACCTGCATTTTTCAAAGCCCATTGGGACACCGTTGGCCCGGATGTCACAGCCGCAGTAATGGACTTTTTTGAATCAGGCAAACTCCTCAAACAACTGAACCATACATACATTTCTCTTATACCCAAGAAAACAAATGACCCCGCGGTTGGAGACTTCAGGCCAATATCATGCTGTAATGTGATATATAAAATTATCACCAAAATTATAGCCACAAGGATCGCAGCGGTTCTCCCCGAAATTGTCGACGAGGCACAAACATCTTTCGTAGAGGGACGGAATATCACCGACAACATTATGCTAGCGGAGGAATTGATAAGAGGATACGCCCGGAAGAAGAATACCGCGAGATGCATGATAATGGTGGACTTAAAAAAGGCCTTTGATACTGTATCTTGGGAATTTCTACGTGAAGTTCTTACTGGCCTTGACATCCCGGATAAGATGATTTCATGGATAATGGAATGTGTCACGACCTCATCATTCTCGGTCAAAATAAATGGGAGTTTACATGGACTATTCGCGGGTCAGAGAGGGCTCCGACAGGGTGATCCGATGTCCCCGATGTTATTTGTAATCTGCATTGAGTATTTTTCAAGGATCCTTAGAAGCTCCACTGCCACACCAAGGTTCGGGTTTCACCCCATATGTGAAGGCTTGCGGATCTCCCATCTCGCCTTCGCGGACGACTTAATGCTTTTCTCCAAAGGGGACAGCAGCTCAGTCACTATTCTAATGCAGGCGCTGAACGAATTTGAAAGGACATCAGGGCTGGCCATCAATGCAACTAAGTCAGCCATCTACATGGTAGGAGTTAAGGATGATCTCACGTTCACTGGCATCCCTTATGGCCAACTGCCTGTTCGATACCTTGGGATCCCTCTCGACTCCCAAAAGCTGAAGGTGTCACAATTCTCTCCGTTAATTGAGGCGGTTAATCAGGCTATAGCTAATTGGAAGGGGTATACGTTATCTTATGCGGGGAGATTGCAGCTCATTAAATCAGTCCTCCAGGGCATCATAGGTTTTTGGATCCAACAAGTGCCGCTGCCTCAAAACGTGATCCAGCACCTCACCACAATCTGCAGGCGATTTTTATGGTAAGGTAAGTCAGCTCCGGTCTCTTGGGAAAAGCTCTGCACCACAAAAGTGGAGGGAGGACTTGGCATTCGGGATATCTCAAAATGGAATGAAGCCCTTCTTGCGAAACAAATCTGGAACTTTCACAGTCGGAAAGAGAGTCTATGGACAAAGTGGGTACATTCGTTCTACATAAAGGGGGCAAATTTCTGGTTTTGGACGCCTTCCAAACACAATTCCTCGGCATTCATTAGAAGACTTGTGAACATCAGGGACGCCCTGCTCACTACTCTTGGGGGACTCAACTCTACCATCCACAAACTCGGCAGTTGGGTATCACGCAAAGGACTTGACTCCTCGAAGGTCTATGAAGCAATGGTAGGCAAATCACAAACACATCGGGTTTTCAAACTTCTTTGGAACAGTCACTGCCCGCCGAAATACTCATTCATAGCCTGGAGAGCAGTAAAGGGCAGACTCGGCACAAGGGATAGGCTTCGGAATTACAGTGGAGACAGGAGATGCCCCCTATGCATGTCGGCCTGGGAAACCTCAAATCACCTCTTCTTCGGTTGCAATTTTTCTGCTGAAATCTGGAACTCTATTAGAGTATGGCTCGGGCTACAAAGGAGATGCAGCACAATAAGGGGATCAGTTCGATGGATTTCGAGGGAAGCCAATGGCGAAAAACATGCGAGGAGATTGGGTATTTTAACAGTTCTTACAACGGTGTACTACATTTGGCAGGCACGAAACCGGGCTATCAAAGAAAGAGTACAGGAGAGTGCTAACAATGTTAAACACCAAATTCTCACCCGCATCTACACAATCATATACAAGATCTTCCCAAACTACCAAAGTGACCAACCGGTACTTCACCAAAGCCAAGGCGGTCTCCGATAGGATGGATCCGAAAAGGTAAACCTCCCTAAACCACTGTTTTGTTATCGTAACAACAGTCACACGATCCCGCAACATATCATGCATGATGCCCACTTTGATTTATGATGTTACCATTGGAGGAAACAACCTAATCCATGTACACTTGCATGCTGATCCATCATTTATCCACATATGCACGGCCTCCCATCTCCGCCCCTATATATATTTTTGTTAGCTATTTGTCACGCCGGGAAGGGTATTTGATTGCATGCAGGGAACATAAACATGGAGAGAGGGGCATTCATCTGATGCACAAATACAAAGGCACCAAAAGCTTCTACACATTCTCGGAATCATGCACATCAATCGACAACCGACACTGCAGTGACCAAGTCAACTACAATCGGCTCTCAGCAAAGTCCCAAGACAGTAAAATACCTATCCATGGGCCTCTTTAATAGTTAGTTTGGGCTGTAATTTAATTTTGGGCCTCTCCCATATTGTAAATGCTGCTACATGTACTTTACAACGACAAAATAAGAACAAACACACAAAAAAAGGAAAAAAGGAAAAAGGAAAAACAAAAAAGAAAAGAAGAAGAAAAAGAAAAAGAGGGTCCCACTACCCGACCTCTCCGTGCCACTCTGTGGTATTGAAGAGCAAGCCGTTCTTTTGTGCTAGTCACCGGTCTTGCACAACAAAACTAAACCCGGTAATGGTTGCTCACTTACCCAAAGTGGGAATGGCAGTACAAACTGCTACGCAGGGTCGAGCGGTTATATCGACCCACTTGGGTACCAGATCGGTGACACCCTCGTAACACCAATTCCGATTTGTGCACAAACCGGTAGTGCGCAATAACACCAAAGCCGGTAATGGTTGCCCACTTACCCAAAGTGGGAAAGGTAGTACAAACTACTGCGCAGAGTCAAGCGCTTAAATTGACTCACTCTGATGTTATATCGGTAGCATCACCGTACCACTAATTCCGATTTGTGCGCTTACCGGTAATGCACAATATCACCAAAACCGGTATTGGTTGCCCACTTACCTAAAGTGGGGTGGACAGTTACAGAACTGTCACGCAGGTATACGCGGCATAAGTATACCATGGAGACTCACCCTCACTCTCATACACAGCCATCCTACATTATAGGGGATTGAATACAAGATCACGCACTACTTGGGGGCTCACATATGACCTTGAGTGGGATCTTGTTTACAATCCCGGGCACCTTGTGGCATACTCCCCTGGTGCACTATGATGGCCACCACCCCTTCTACTTCCCTGGATCATCATTACAGGACCACCGACATGACCACAACATCGTTAGGACTGCGTACGCGGTACATGCCCCGAACGGGGTCCTCCTCCAGCATTGCCTGACCTCACTACCACTAGTCTCACACTCGGGGACGAAGGAAGACATCGACTCGACTCTTCACTCGGCCACTTTGCCTTTTGGCATTACGAGGAGACTCATACCGGCGCGTTCCCCCACTGCTAGTTAGGGTAACTGCCTAGTCCGGTGACTACTATACTAGCGAGGACACCATTCCACCACATTCAGTATCACACATTCGGGAACCACTAGGTTTTCGCCACCATTTCGGGCTGCGACCCGCACTATTCTGTATCACTCATACACTTTGATTCGTTTTGTTCTATGCTTACTTACCTTTTACCGTAGAAAGAGCTCTTTAAAGGGGAAGTAGAGAAAACTCTCTCTAGGAAGAATCCCTTTCTCCCTTGAGTAGCTTCCTTCTCAAGAGCTCTTCTTCTCCGGCGAGGGATCAAAATTCATTGTCTTTGACAATGGATTGAGATTCCTCGCCGGGTTTACTTTCCTTTCATACCCGATTCTATTGTTGGTCACATACTTTTTTCGCATTTATGGCGTATTTGGATTCTCGGTTCTAGCTACATCCCATTTTGGATCTGGTTGTTTCATGCTTTGTCATTCATTGTTGTCCCCTCACGGGTTGCAGCATTAAATTTCAAGCATTCACTTTGTGGAATTTTCAACATTTGTGGGTTTCTAGTCAACACTTGTGGGAGCACTTTTCATCACCATCGGATTTAACACTTTGTGAACATGCATTGAATTTCAACAACCCCACGTGGATTGTGGAATTCTGTTAACACTTTGGATCTACTTTTTTGGTCAAAGAGCACTTTACAGATTCAACACTTGAATTTATCACTTGGCTTCAACTTTATAAAGCTTTGGCTCTCGAAATTTAGAGCCATACTCATCATTCTCAGATCTGGAAATTATTGTTGCTTTGAGATGCTTAAAATGTTGCCTCGGGTTTAGTGTTCTTGCTACTTATGTTCTTGGGTCCGAAATCTCTTGTTCAAACATCGTTCTTTTTGGTTGTATCACACATGTTGAAGTTGTTCTTGGTACGGGTTTGTTAAATCTCGGATGAGTATCCTTGTTGTTACTCGAGACCTTGTTGTTGTTCTTGGGGGATTTTCAGCATTATTGAATATCGGCCGAGCTTCTCATTTTCCGAAAATCTCCTTTGCCGAGCTCATTCTTTCGGATCCCATGGTTCGCAGCGGTGGATATTGTTTATGGAATCGGATTTCTAGGATGCTTGTTGCTACTCGCTTTGGATTTCGACACTTTTCGAACAAACTTTTTACTGGGTTTCTTGTGTTCTGGGTTCATAAGACCACCATGATGGAAGTTCGGTTTGTTGTCGGAGTTTGGTCTTATTTGGGTTACAATGGCATAATCCCGGGAGCTTGCAACGAAGGATAGAAACTCCATTTTGATAAACAAGGTATGTTCTTGTTGAGGATGAAATTATTGAGTTTGGTGCTTTGAGTTTTGGCTGTGTGTTGCTCGGTTTTGGTACTTCTTGTGTTGCTGTTTGCGTGACTTGTTGCTACTGGAAATTATGGGATTTGTGTGCTTTGGCTGGTCTTGGTTTCTAGCTCCATTCTGTGTTCTTCGTTCATCCACAAACCCAGATTCCGGTCAAGTTCCGGCGACGGAATACGGGTTCCTGGGTCGCCGGTGATGTGGGCAAGTCAAACCGGGTAGGGTTCCCTCAATGCGGATCCGCCGCCGGGTCAGAAGCCTATTCGGGTAGGGCTCGGATGGACTGGTCAACAGGAGCATATTCCAATGGCATATTCCAGTGGCATATTCTAACGGCATATTCGGTCAAAGGAGCTTCGAATGGCATATTCGGAAACAGAGGAATGGATCGAATGGCATATTCGGTCAAAGGGAGGACTGGTCAAGGGAGCTTTGGGTCAAAGGTATAAGCAGCTGGGTTTTAGTTGGGCTGAATTAGTTGAATTAGTTGGGCATATTCGTTGGGTTTTAGCTTGGCAAAGGTATAATTTGGGGGTGGGCTGAAACTTGTCATTGGGCTGGACCGAAAGGCGCTTCAAGGATGGGGTGAGGTTGAATTCAGTCTCCTACTGAGTTGGCAATGGGCCATTCAACCTTTCCTCAACTGGGACATACGCCCTTGTCTTTCGAACAAGGCTTGATGAATTTGTTTCTTTTCTCCTTTTCTTGGAGGGCTGCTGGCCTTTCGAGAATTAACTCAGTTCGCAGCCAAGCAACAGAAACCCGAACGAGCAACCGATCGGGCTGGCCAAAGTTGTTCTTCTTTCCGGAGTTTTCTTTCAAAGCACAAGGTGGTCTGAGCCCCCACTTTAGGCGACGGAGAAGGCCATGTGATTTAGGACAACCATTGACTTACCTGGGCAATTTACAAGAAATGGAGGGCCAGTGCAATGAAGAACCGGGATTAAGCAGTGAAAAAAAGGAGAACTGGTCTCACTCAAACCAAGACGGCGTACAAGACTACTCCGGTAGCCCACCAACCTGTTCCCTTGTTGGCCACTATCCGGCGTTGTGAACCGGAGCCATCTTCGGCGTAGCGTACCGAAGGGATCGGGTTCTCTATGGTAGGTACCGGCAGCTCGTTAATATCAATATCCTTTGTTGGCCACTATCCGGCGTGGTAAACCGGAGCCATCTTCGGCGTCGTGAACCGAAGGGATTGCTAAGTGGAGCTGGTTCTTTCATCGTTTTGGGGGTAAGTTACTGCTTCTTTTTCCTCACTTTTATCTCGGATTGCATAATATATGGCCGATTTCTCCTTCCCTTGGGTTGAGGATTTCTGGGTGATTTGGGGTGATTCGGGCTGTTTTTCGGGGCTGATTTTCGTGATTTATGGATCTGAATTTTCGGTTTTGGAAGGGCTGATTAGTGCGACTTGGTGGGCTGATTATTTTTGGGTTTTATTACTGTTTCTGGACTGATTACTCTTGAGATGTGTTGATAAATGCTCTTGCTGAATTTGGGGTCTTAGGGGGATGAATTTGGAACTGGATTTAGGGACAAAATTGGGCTGAATTACTTTGTTTTTAGGGTACAAACTGTGGGCTAAGTAGGGGTCGTATTTGGCTGAAATTGGGGTCCTATTGGTCACCAATTTGGGGTTAACATTAGATGGTTTTTAGATAAGAATTTATGGGCTGAATTGGGTTCATTTTCGTGAAGAATTGGTGATCACTTTGGGGCTGAAATTGGAGCTGGATTTGTGTTTTTTTGGGGCATATTTTCTAAACTAAAATGGGGTTTTATTGGGCCGAATTTGGGGTACACTTGTATGTTTGGGGGCTGACTTTCTGGGCTGCAGTTGGTTATGGTTTATGGACTGAATTTGGTGATGAATTCTGGGTTGTTTTGAGCAATGAGTGGGCTGAAAAGGTGGGCTGATTATTTGGTTCTTGGGCTGCATTAATTAGACTTATGGTTGGGTTGCTTTGTATCTGGGCTGTTTTGAGGAGTAATTGGGCTGAAAAAGGAGGGCTGAATGTTCAGCAACTTGGGTTACTTATTTGTTTCGATGATTCGGGAATCTCGGGGAAGCAGGCATCCGCGGATATTTTACATCTTTTAGGGTGGATTGAGGGCAAGATTATACACCACTTGAGGGCTCACCAATTGACCTTAAGTGAAATCTTGTTTACAATCCCGGGCGTTCTTGTGGCATACTCCCTCGGCGCACTTGGAGGACGTATTTATCTACGGCGGCCAGTTTTCTACTACTGGGATTTCTCTTTGGTGACTGGATTACTTATTTTGGAGGAACATCACTTGTTTGAGTTGGAGTATTGTCATTTGGACAACCAAGGGTGTATCCCAGTGGTTAGAGCTTGGGTCTCAATGGGCGGGAGCCACGGTTCGTACGGGTCGGCCCAATTGCTTCCTGGCGCTGGGTTACTACTTGATTTGGGTTCTACTTGTGGCGTACCATCATTGTTGTGACGGAGTACCACCCACGGGTGTATCCCAGTGGTTGGAGCTTGGGTCTCTATGGGCGGGAGCCACGGTTCGTACGGGCCGGCCCAATTGCTTCCTGGCGCTGGATACATCCTTTTGAGTATTATTATTGGTGACGGGGTACCACTTTCTGGATAGATGTTGTGTTTGAGTATTACTACTTGAACACCCACGTGTGTATCCCAGTGGTTGGAGCTTGGGTCTCTATGGGCGGGAGCCACGGTTCGCACGGGCCGGCCCAATTGCTTCCTGGCGCTGGGTACAACCTTTTGAGTATTATTATTTGGTGACAGGGTACCACTTTCTGGTTAGAAGGCATGCGTTATGAGGTATATACCCCAACGGGGCTCTCCTCTAGCATCGCCTTCTTTGGAGCATCACTCGTCTCACTACTCGGGGCCATTGAAGATTTCGGATCTTTCACAGGCCGCTGTGCCCTTGGGCGCACTGCGAGGAGACTGCTACTGATACCGGCGCGTTCACCTATAGCTAGTTAGGGTAGCTGCCTAGTCCGGTGATTCATGTTACTAGCGGTTCTACCTGTTATTTATTGCTTTCAGTTTATCGGAACCATTAGGGTTTTGCATTTTGATCGGGGCTGCGACCCCGTAGCATCTGTACTGTATGTTTGGACGATTTCGTTTGGTTCTATGTTTACTTACCTATTCACCAGAAAGAGCTCTATAAAGTGAAGTAGAGAAAACTCTCTCTAGGAAGAATCACTTTCTCCCTATGAGTTGCTTCACAAATCTCCTCTCTTTCTAGCTATTTTCGAATTAATGCTTGGTTGTTGAATATGGAATCTGAATAAGCATTTAATGCTGGTCACTTTGATATAAATAATTATCACTTGGATTCTAAAAAATTTCTCCAGCCGAGAATGCCCTTTACGGGCATTTTCTGGGTTTGTTTCTCTTGATTATCTAACATCTTTGAATCGGATTCATGGTTGAAATACAAGTTCTGCACCTTGTCCATCTTCTTCTCTAGCTGTTGGATCTACCTTTCGTTAATCTGTGGCGGCGGAAAACCCTAAATCGCGGCGGAGCTCAACGCACAACCACCACGGCGGCGCTCGACTTTTGAAGGTGTTCGACGGCCATCTTGAGTACTAAGTGACCTCACTTACCATCTCACGCCACTGAAACCTGCCGGAATCTTCTTTTCCAATCTGGGTTCATCTGGGTTTTCATAATTCCTAACTCCGGCGGTGGCGAACGGTGTTTCCCGGCGGCGACGGTGATTCCACAGCAAATGGGTATTATGGATTCTTGCTTTCTCATCCTTGTTGAAATATTATCACCAATCTCCAGGTACTTTTAATCCTTTTCCAAAAGAGTGCGAATTTGTATTATCTTGATTCTTGGTGGATTATTTGCTAACTGGATTTGTGATAATTATGCTGAATTCTCTAGTAAGAAATCTGTGAATCTGATGTGAATTTGTGTTGTTCCAGTAGCTACTCTGTTCACGAACTTGTGTTCATTTTGCATGTTTGGATGCTGTATTTGACTAGTCAAACTAGCCAAAGAATGCTCATGCTATTTGTGTTGTGAATTTAGTGGATTAGCTAACTCCCCAATCTGCCCATTCTGTTATGCAATTTTTCACATGAAGTCAGCTTTTGTTCTTGCTGTTTTGGACTATTAATCCATCTCCTATTTTCATAGCACTGGCCGTGCAAATTTGGTTGATGATCATGGCGCTTGCCGCGCGTAAAGGCTAATTGTTACTCGCACTTGTCGTGCATTTTCTGTTTTATTTGTCTTGGTACCCCGAGAAAGGATGGCAACCTGCCCGAGAAGCTGTTTAAGCTAATCTTGCAGGTGGAAATTACTACAAAAATCTACAAAACCCCTTTTACTACGGCTGGAATTCTTATTGCTTTGGGTTTTCTTACTTCGGTCCGGAATTCTCTATTCAAGATCAGTTCTAGCTCAGATTCGGGTTTCTTGCTCAGTTGGTTATTCAGGGAGTTTTTTCTGCTTCGGATTTCTGGTTCGAATTCTGCCCAAGAATGGAGAATGCAAAGGGTAAAGAGAAGGCTAACTTGTCGGGTTCATCGTGGCCGAGAAAAGAGCCTTCACCTTCGGTTTCAAGGACTCTCGGAGCATCGGATACCATATCTAACCCGAGACCTCCACCAACTCACCCCAATCCCCCACCATCAAACCCGAGACCCCCTCCATCATACCGAGATGTGGCTCATCCATACTCCTCTCGGCCCACCCCTTCCTACTAGCAAGTTCCATATTTCTACGCCACAACTCCTAACAAAAAAGCTTGCCCGAGATACACTTATCATAGAGGAAGAGGATTGCTATGAGGTGGAGGAGTATAAGGAATTTTGCTTACTCGGTTGCTTTGGCGGGAGATTCCCGGGTAGACCCAAAGTGATACAACTCATCTGGACTTGGCCACACCGTTGTCAAGTGTTATATAGACCGAATGACTACATGCTTTTTGCCTTTGACAATGCCGAAGAAAGGGATGCGATCCTAAATGGAGAAGATCAATATGTTCATGGCAAGAAACTCTTCCTCTAGCTATCTCTGGAGGATGGATCCCTCTCGGTCGAGGACTTTTGTGTCAAACCTTTGTGGGTAACCTTTCCCGACCTCCCGAGACCACTTTGGCATCCCAATGCCATGTCAAGTATCACCTCAATGTTGGGGGACCCCATATGTATTGATATCCACACACTCCAAAGGAAACCAATGGCCCAAGCCCGAGCTCTCATCTATGTTGACACTTCCATTGAACCCAAGGGATGCATGCCCATTACTTGGAACAAAGGCAACACTTTGGAGCAACCCGTTACATATGAAAATTGGAGTAGCTTCTGCACCCGCTGTGATCAGAATGGGCATTTCTCGGGAACTTGCCCAAGGGTACAATTACCCCGCCATCGTGACGGGGTTGACGAATCTGCTTCGGTTGGAAATGCATCGGGGGAAAAGGTAGCAAAGAAAATGGCGGAAAAGGAGGTGGAAGCCGAGCCTAGAGCAAGGGAAAGTGAAGCGGAGCACGGGTTTTCTGCAAATGGAGTCGAAGCCGAAGGAGTATTCACTGGAAATAATTTTCGGGTTGAGGGTAAAGCTAGCAGTTCATCGGATCCATCCGACGACCCGCCGGGTTCTCACCTAGATAGTATTTGCTTCCTCCCACCTACCGACAGGCTATGCAGCCCCCTTCACGGTGATCACAATCCAGCCTTCGGTACCATTCATACTCCGACTTTGATGATACAAAACACCCCTCTTGAAGACCACTTGAACTTCAGACAGGAGGACTATGCTTAAACGCATAATCGGATGGATATTGTCACGGGGGCGGAACCAGAGGAGGATCACCAGCAGAAAAAGAAACGAAAGAAGGCAAAATCCTTGAGCTTGTTCACGGATATCGAGCCTGACTCCGAGGCTGACACGGAAGATGAAGAACGTGCTCTGGTTCCCCTTGCGCCTCTCCCAATCCGCAAAAAGAAGAAGGGTTTGAAGAAGCCGGAGGACCGTATCAGTATTTCAGATGGAGAGCAAGATAGTCAACAAGCTCGGAAAAAAAAGGCAGCCACCAAAAAGAAGGCCAAGTTACAGAGGGTCTTGGTGGAATTCCCAAACTCGCCCGCGGTCATCGGGAGGAAAAAATGACCTAGCGGCGATGGTAGGCGATTACCCACCTTGGGTGGACTATGAAGATCTGCTCATGGAACATTAGGGGATTGAACCACCCCACAAAAATGGTCGCTTTGCGACGGTTCATTTCTGAGAACAGGTTGACTATATGTGGAGTTTTGGAGGTGAAAATGAACAAGGAAAAGTTTGAAAGTTACATGAGAAGAAGTTACAGGAGGTGGGGTTTCGCCCACAATTTTGATCAAATTAATAATGGGAGATTGGCAGTCATTTGGAACACAAGGGAAGTGGAGGTCCAGGTTTTGGGGTTAACTGAGCAAGCAATACACCTTAGACCCACCTGCAAATTTATGGGTATATCTTTTCTATGCACTTTTGTTTATGGCCTTTATACGGTGGTCAACCGTAGAAGGCTATGGAATGAGTTGCGCAACTTTGGAACGGGTTTGACCGAACCGTGGATGGTACTCGGGGATTTCAACTGCATTCTATCGTCCGTTGACAAGATTGGCGGTGTGGAACTATCGAACTACTTCATTCAAGATTTTAATGATACTTGTGCGGCTTGTTCACTCATGGATTCTCCTTCTTTTGGACCGTGGCTTACTTGGAGGGGTCCGGACCGGATTATGGCTAAATTGGATAGGGTGTTGTTAAATGATTATTGGGTCACCGGATCATGCACGACTTTCTTCTTGGGTTTCCAATCTCGTATGGACCATAGGGCTTCAATGGTTAGCATTGCAAACGGAGAAGTAACGGGCAACCGACCCTTCCGCTACCAAAATATGTGGAATGAACACCCCACTTGTAAGGAAATTGTGCAGCAGGGTTGGGGTATACGGGTGATCGGATCTAAACAGTATGTGGTGGTAAACAAGTTGAAAAATCTCAAGAGGCCACTTCGGGAATTAAATAAGGGGGAGTTCAGCAACGTCTCTGAGAGGGCATTGATAGCTAACAGAGAACTTGATACCACAATTGAGAACATGGATATACTGAATGCCAGTGTTGAAGACTGGGCGGGTATCCGGAAATTGAGTGATAGAGCCTGGTTCCTTGAGGATTCGGCCAGGAGGTTTGTTGCGCAAAGGAAAAAGACAAGACACCTTCTTCTTTCTGACAAGGGCAGTAAGTATTTTCATGATCTCATCAGGAGCTCCGGGGGCTATTCACCCATCACGGCTGTTATGGACTTGGAGGGTAACCTCATCACAGGACAGGGCAGAATTGGTCAGCTATTTGTTGATTTTTACTCGGACCTCTTTGGGAAGGCAGTGATCCGGACCCCATCCAATCCAGCCATTTTGCAAAGAGGCCCGAAGCTTAGTACCACTAACTCAGCATGCCTAGGAATGGGGGTATCCGCGCTTGAGATCAAACAAGCAGTTTTCTCAATGGATAATGACAAGGCGCCAGGCCCGGACGAATACACACCGGCCTTTTATAAGGCCCATTGGGATACTATCGGCCAGGATATTGTGATGGCAGTGCTGGACTTCTTCGAGACTAGGGAACTACTGAAACAGATTAACCATACTTCGATCTCCCTAATCCCGAAGAAGGAGAACAATCCATCCGTCAGTGACTTCAGGCCAATCTCCTGTTGCAATGTGATGTATAAAATCATCACCAAAATCATTGCAACGAGGGTGACGGTCGTGCTCCCTTCAATCATTGATGAGGCACAAACGGCTTTTGTTGAGGGTCGTTTGATAAGTGATAACACCATGCTTGCGGAAGAGATTATTCGGGGCTATGCACGGAAGAAGAACAGTGCACGTTGTGCAATAATGGTTGACATAAGAAAGGCTTTTGACACGGTCTCATGGGATTTCCTTAGGGAAGCATTATGCGGCCTTGAGTTCCCGGAGAGGATGATTTTATGGATTATGGAATGTGTCACTACTCCATCGTTCTCGGTCAAGTTAATGGTACTCTGTGTGGGTTTTTTTGGGGCAGGAGAGGTTTCCGACAGGGGGACCCGATGTCCCCTATGCTCTTGTTATTTGCCTTGAATATCTCTCCCGCTCACTCAGAGGTGCGACTGCAACCCCGCTCTTTGGTTTCCACCCGAGATGTGAAGCCAGCAGGATCTCCCACCTTGCCTTCGCAGATGATCTTATTCTTTTTTGCAAGGGTGACCGGAGATCAGTGGGTGTATTGATGCAAGTGCTTAATGACTTTGAACAGACCTCGGGTTTGTGGATTAATGCAGCTAAATCTTCCATATACTCGGTGGGGGTAACTGATGATCTAAGCTTCACGGGAATTCCACCTGGCCAACTCCCGGTCCGATATCTTGGGGTACCTCTAGATTCTCAGAAACTAAAGGTTTCACAATTTTCACCGCTTATTCAAGCGGTGAACCGAGCCATCTCCGGTTGGAAATGATACACATTGTCATATGCAGGCCGCCTTCAGCTCATCCGGTCAGTTATCCAGGGGATCATTGGCTACTGGATACAACAGGTCCCGTTGCCCCAGGGGGTCATCCAGCACTTGGTATCTATTTGTAGAAGGTTTTTATGGAATGGAAAGTCTGCCCCGGTTTCATGGAAAAAGGTATGCAAGAATATTGAGGAGGGTGGTTTGGGATTGAAGGATATCGCCACTTGGAATGAAGCATTACTGTCCAAACAGATTTGGAACTTCCACAGCCGAAAGGAAAGCCTATGGGTAAAGTGGGTGCATTCCTACTATATCAAATCGGGTGACCTTTGGACTTGGAAGCCGTCCAAGTATAACTCCTCGCCCCTCATTCGGTGTCTCATGAAGATTAGGGACCGACTACTCACGATTTTTGGAGGAAGAAACAATACCGTGGGGGTACTTGCAAATTGGGCCACTCCAAAAGGCCTAGACTCGAGCAAGATTTATGAGGCTTTCTCTGGAAGGTTGCAGCCGCTCCGCATATACAGACTGCTATGGAAAGGGTTCTACCCGCCCAAGTATTCATTCGTGGCTTGGCGAGCGGTCAGAGGCAGGTTACCGACGCGGGACAGACTGAGGAACTACGAGGGGAACAGATCTTGCCCACTCTGCGGGTTATCACAGGAGACGTCGGAGCATCTATTTTTCAGGTGCAACCTTACCAGAGATGTTTGGGAACCAGTCAAGGACTGGCTAGGACTGCGCCGACAGTGCTACACAATCAGGGGAGCATCGAGATGGGTTAACCGTGAAGCACGCGGGGCGAAGCAAAAGGCAAGAATTGGCATGCTCGCGGTTTTGACCACTGTTTATTAAATATGGAAGGCTAGGAACTCTCTTGTGAAGGATGGTAAGGCCGTATCGGTTCCGGATCTGAAGAGACAGATTTTCACGCAGATTTACACCCTGCTTTACCAACTGATTCTGGATTTCCAATATGGCGACCCAATACTTCATACATGATCTTAGTGGACTTTATACTAGCTTTTATCTTTTACCCACTTGGTGTTTTTTCTGTGTTGTATATTTTTGCTATCTCTTACCCGTGAAGACACGGTTTTGTTTATAGCTCCGAGTGAGGGTGGCAACCTACTTGAGAGGATACTTAGGCCATTGTATAAAATGATTTCAGGTCGGTGAAATCTTGACATTGCAAATTCCGACCCGGGCTCACTGCCGGTTGAGCTCGGCCCAACAAAACCCGGCATGGCTACAAACGTCGGGGCACACGGTTAAGTGCCTCAAATTGATGTCTTGTCGGTGGCATTAATGTGGAAACAAACCCGATCTGCTCACTATACCGGTAGTGCGCAGTAAAGCTAATCCCGGTCTTTGTGACTATTCGGGGGACACATCGTAGTCTCAATCCCGAATTGTGCGACCAACCGGTCTCGCACAATAGCATCAAAACCCGGTCACGGTTCGCCATTAACCAAAAGTGGTAAAGGTAGTCTAAACTACTACGCGGGGTCGAGCGGTTAATCCGACCCACTTTGGTGTCATGTCGGTGGCACCACCGTAACTAATTCCGATTTGTGCCTCGACAGGTGGAGCACAATAAAGTCAATTCCGGTTTATGGTTCCCCGCTTACCAAAAGTGGGAATGGTGGTACAGACTACTACGCGGAGCCGAGCGGTCAATACGGTTCACTTTGTTGTTATATCGGTGGCAACATCGTACCCAAAATTCCGATTTGTGCCCTCACCGGTGGTGCACAATATCATCAAACCCGGTTACGGTTGCCCACTTACCAAAAGTGGGGTGGGTTATTCCAGATAGCCACTTTGTCATCATATCGGTGATGCATCGAATCACAAATCCCGATCTGGACTACTCAGACGGTGTAGGCCAGTATCACTAAATCCGTCCTTGGTTGTCCACTTACCAAAAGTGGAAAGGGCAGTTACAGAACTGCTACGCGGGTATACGCGGTTAAGTATACCGGGAGATTTCATCGTTCACGCTACGGTTTCACCACTGCACGGGGGATTGACGGCAAGATCACTCACTACTTGAGGGCTCACATTATGACCTTGAGTGGGATCTTGCCTACAATCCCGGGCACCTTGTGGCATACTCCCTTTGTGCACCGTTGTGGCCACCGTACTACATTCCAGGGTTACATCATTTTGGAGGACCATCTTTTCAGCGGTATCCGATCTGCGGAGCTTCACCAACATATGTTAGGCATACGCAGAGAGGTACATACCCCGACCGGGGTTCTCCTCCAGTGCTGCCTTCATTCCTTATTACCATCAGTCTCACCACTCGAGGGCAAAGAAGGGTCCTTCCCCTTACTTAGCCACTGTGCCATCCGACATCACGAGGAGACATGCACCGGTGCGTAGAACTACCAGCTAGTAGGACTACTGCCTAGACCAGAGTTTTTGTACTAGCTCACTTTTTGTTAGGTTTCAGTGACAGATGTGTGTATTAGTACTTTGTTTAGTTCTACTGCTGGAACCTCTAGGGTTCGCATTTTGATTGGGGCTGCGTCCCCGCAGCACTTGTACAGCACTTTGTGACGCTTCCTTTTGGTTCTATGCTTACTTACATATTCACATAGAAAGAGCTCTTCAAAATTAATGATGTTCCTTTATGGGTAACAGCATTGAATTTTCAACACTTGTGGGGTAACAATATACAGTATCACTTTTCGGATTTGGCATTTGTGAGCACTTGTGATTTTCGTCATTTGTGAGAACTTGGAAACACTTTCCAAAGTCAACATTTGTGGACATTATGAACATTTGTGGAGCACTTACTGCTGAGTATTTGCATGTGTGGAAGTCTACTTTTGTGGAAACACTTTTTCTTTATCAAAGCAATTTGTCAGAAAGCACTTTATGGGTTCAACAATTGTAAACTTCTTCTGGACGAGCTCCACATTTTCCAAATACCACTTTTGCCGAGCTCAAAATTTTCGAACCTTATGGATCTGCTGAGGGTCTTTTTGTTTGTGAATCGGATTTTCTTGGAAGTTTCTTGCTGCTTGCATCGGACTTTGTACACTTCTCAAACAAACTTTTACTGGGTCTCTTGTGTACTGGGTTCACGAGACCACGCTGCCATGAAGTTCGATTTGTTGTCGGAGTTAGTTCTTATTTGGGTTACAAAGGCGCAATCCCGGAAGCTCGCAATGAAGAAAAGAAACTCGGTTTCGACGAACGTGTGTTGCTGTTGAGGTTAGAATTTTGTGATTGTGCTTTGGGGTTTGCTGTGTGGTTCTCGGGTTTGGTTTGCTTGTGCTGGATCGGATCCGTTCCCATGGGATCCGATGAGTTGATTTCTTGGTGATTTGTTATGGTGAATTGTTACTAAATATGCTGTGTGTTTCTTGAGATTGTTCTTTGGATTTTCGTTCTTGGGTTTGTGACGTTCTTGGGTTCTTGCTACGTTCTTCGCTGAATTCTTGTGTTTTAAGCTTGATTCTTGATTTGCGACCATCGGATTCGCTACCCTTTGGAAGCCTGGTTTGAAATGTTCACACAACACACTGATTCCGGCCAAGTCCCGGCAACGGCAAGTTAGACCGCCGGTCGCCGGTGATGTCGGCGCAGAACCCTAATTCGGGACTGGTCAAACAGCATATTCGGATGGGATATTCCAGCAAAGGGAATATTCGGCTGCATGGAGTTCAAATGGAGCATATTTGTTTGGCATATTCGGTCAAATGAGGCATATTCGGTCAAATGAAGCATACTCGGTCAACAAGTGCATATTTGGATGGCATATTCGGTTGACGGGTCAAGAAGGAAATATGGGTCTAGGGTTTTACTTTGGGCCGAAACAAATTTGGGCTGAAAATAATGGCTCGACCAAATTCAGCCAAGGCACAAGGGGTCTCTTATTTATTCCTTAGAAGGGCTGCAGACCTTTTAAGGAAAGTCCAAGTGATGGGCCGAATCTTCGGCTGAATTCAACACTCGCCTGGGCCAAATATTTTTCTTCTCTCCTAATCCGAAATATCCCAAACCCACTTTGCTTATCCTGGGCTGAAATGCTAAACCAAGTTGGGCTGAAATGCTAGGCAAAGTTGGACTGATTAATTACAAGGGGGATTTTTGCTTCATGACAAACGGCCTGATTAAGAAGAAAAGGAGGACGTATGAAATGAAAATCGAGAAGAGTTCAAGATCAACCAAAACGACGTTTAAACGACCACCTGAAAAGGCCTCCGTCCGCTACGGTAATCTGCAATATATCACATCCCATGTTGGCCACTATCCGGCGTGGTATACCGGAGCCATCTTCACCATTCGGCAGGTGAAGGGATTGAGCTACTATGGCAGGTTGCCGGAGCAAATTTCCTCGCCTACTTGGCAAGGCAGAGTTGGTGTTTATCGCTACCCCCACGTTCAAGGTAACTAGCTCCTCAATATACTCACTAACTTTCTCATCATTAGTGGCCACTATCCAGTTTGGATCACCGGAGCCACCTTCACCATTTGGGACCGGCGAAGTGATGTCGTTTAAGTAGATTGTTCCCCGCTTGCTGTTTGCGGAGTTGGTGTGCACAATTCGGGCTGCAAACCTTGTACTTGGGAGGAGAATTTTCATGGTTTTCTGGGCTTGGAACTTTACTCTCGAATCAGGTGTAATTCCTTCTCTCACTTTGTTCTTTGGATTTCCCGTATATCTTCCCTGCTTCTAATCATGGTGCTTGGATCGGACAAAGATTTATTTTTAGATGGGCTGAATTTTTTGCTTGCTATGGGCTGGTTAATTTGGGGTTATTTGTATTGTGCTAAAGCTGAAATTTCGGGCTCAATGGGCTGTTTGTGATGGGATGAAGAGTACAAATTTCGAGTTTCCTTATGCTCCTATTTAGGGGCTGATTTGGGTTATGTTAGGGGCGGAAACTCGGGCCAAATTTGTTTGTTATTTGGGGCTGTTTTAAGTTGTATTACTGCGTTATTTGGGCCTGAAATCTGGGCTGAATGATGTATTGATTGGGGCTGATTTTTATGCTGATTTTGGGGCTGAATTATGGGATGCATTATGGCAATTACAATAGGGTTTATTGGGCTGATTTTAGTGGTGTTTGGGCTGAATTTCGGGTTGTTATAAAAGGATTAAGTGGGCTGATTCTAATGGGATGCCCTAATGGTGTTAGGGCTGAAATTGGGCTGTGTTACAAAAGGGTTTATTGGCATGATTTTATTGGTGTATGGAGCTGTGGGTCTTCGGTGTGGTTTACTACAATCTTGGGTTGAATTAAGCAGACATAATTGGACTGATTTGAGATCTTGTGCTGGTTACTCTTTGGATGGTTTCCCTTTGGGCCGAGAGGGAGCTGAATTCTTCGGCAATTTCAAGCGGCTTTCTTTCTATTCGGTGACTCGGGATTCCCAGGGAGGCAGGCATCCACGGATATCTTACATGTTTTGGGGTGGATTGAGGGCAAGATTATACACCACTTGAGGGCTCACCCTTTGACCTTAAGTGGAATCTTGCTTACAATCCCGGGCGTTCTTGTGGCATACTCCCTCGGCGCACTCCGAGGAGGTTTCTATCTACGGCGGCCAGTCTCTACAGCCGGGCTCTCTATTTTGGTGGACTTTCT
>JAULKK010282872.1:0-14123 GCA_032355705.1 Rubia peregrina
CATTCCCAAATAGAATTAGGTTGGGCTCCAAAACTTATAGTAAATGGTATTCTATTGTCTACGAATATCACTCGAGTTATTGTCCCTTATGTGCGAAAATAGGGCACTCCCAAATGAAATGCAGAACAGATCCAAGGAACACCTTAGAACAAAGGCCTAGGGGGAGAGAAAGAACAACTGTGAATAGGAAATCTGCAACTGGAGATATAGCAACACAACTTCCTCAAACTGATCCACCAACTCAAACTCTCAGGCCTGCCAAATCTCCCTCACCAGTAAGGGAAGTGAAAAAAACACTCAAATGGAATGGAAGCCAATTGCTATCTCAGACACACAGGCTAGCACCTCACACCCAAATAAGGATTCAGATGGTGAGATTGAAGTATTTGAGGATGCTAATGAACTATTTGCTGAAGCAGAATCCAAAAAAAAGGGAATGATATGGCTCAAGCTCAAAAGAAAAAGAAACCACTATGGGAAGTCAGAACCCCCACCTCTGTTGTGCTCCTTACTGCTAAGCAACCAAGTACTTCACAAAGCTTAAAAAATTGGAACTTCTTGGATAACATGATCAAGAAGAAAAGTTCTTAAGACAGGGAGGTGGATAAGAAAAGGATAATTGAAGATCTTATCGAATTCAGTAATAGATTTAACAAGCTCAAGGATTTGGAAGAATAACTACCTCAAGCTCCAACTCATATCAACCCGGATAATGAAAAAGAAATTTCAGTACATGAATCTGAAGAGGATGTGAATGAGGAAAGGTATAAGCTAAGCAATAAGGCAGTGGAGCAAACTCAGACAGTGATGGAGCCAACTCAGGTGGAAGATACTAATACCAGTCAACTCAAGATGATTCAAATAGAGCTGGCTCCTCAGACCCCCTCCGAGGGTACAGACATCACAGGTACTCCTGCTCCCACCATTAAAAGGGATTTTTTGGTACTCCTCACCATATATTGACTCGTACAAGATTGAAAAATGATTTTAATAATTATATGTAAAATCCTAACTTGGAATATAAGAGGAATTCTAAAACGAATCATTAGGCTCAAGAAGTTAGTGCAGATGCATAACATTTAAATTGTTCTTGTTATAGAGCCTAAACAATTGAAAAACAAACTCCTGAACTTCATGAATCATGTTAACTTTCAGCATTCACATTCCTTGGATGCTGATCATATTTGGATATTTTTCAAGTACTCCATTAATGGAACTTTATTATGCAAGCATGATAGATTTTTACACTTTCATATCACACACACACACATACACTCAAACTTCCTTTCAATTGTTGGCTGTATATGGTTATCATGAAAGAACACTTAGAACTATCATGTTGGCTGACTTGGGAAGAACATTAGCTACCTTAACTGGTCCATGTGTCATGACAGGTGATTTTAACATAATCAGGAGCATAAATGAATACAAAGGTAGATCAACCCCTAACCTGAGGGCAATAAATGAATTTGATTCCTTTCTTATCACCAATAACTTCACAGAAATAAACACTTTAGGTAATCTTTTCACATGGTGTAATGGTAGAAGAAATCAACACAGGGTACTTGAGAGATTAGATAGAACACTGGGGAATCAGGACTTATTTGATAATTTTCAGAGTAGCACGGTTCAGGTATTAGGAAGGGGAAATTCATATCATAATCCACTTTTGCTCACTTTAGAGACTCAAACCAAGTTGTACATGAGACCATTCAGATATCAAGCTATGTGGCTAAATAGATCATCCCTGCTGCCATTAATTGAACAAACCTAGAATGAACCAATAATATCACAGGGTATGATAGGTTTCTCAATGAAATTGCATAGACTTAAATCATTCTTGAAAAATTGGAACAAAATTGAATTTGGAAATGTATTTGAAAATGTTCTAAAAACTGAACAGTTAATTGCTGAGATAGAACTAAGATTAGATGCTAATTACAACCTGCAAGATCAAATAAAGCTAAATGAAGAAAATGCAAGGTTGGTTAAATTCTTAAAGGAACAGCAGGAATTTTGGAAACAAAGATCAAGGCATAAATGGCTAAAATGGTGCGAAGAATGTCTGGTTTGGATTAGTATTTGGACAATGATATTTTACATCATCCTCTCCTTAAGGTCAAGGACATCAATCTTCATGTCTCTTGGCTTGATAAGCTCATTGTCCACTTCAATTTTGAAGTAATTTTCCACCACAAGGTTGGGGTCAAGGCCCCCTTTCGGATCATCTTCATGGATCTCCCAGAGGCCACGAGTCCCTGAAGTACAGCTGCAGTGGCACAACCGTTGGCTGAACATCTTCACCAATTGTTCACCCAATGGCCTTGTTGATCAAGGCTGATGTCAGAACCATGTTCAACAAGTTAAATCTTATTTGGTAGTTGATGTTGGAGAGACAAGTGAAATTGGAGTAGAACTCCTTGACCTCCAATTTGTACTGGGCTTGTGGAGGAAAATCAAACCCTCCGCTCCCAGCGGTTTGAAGGGTTCGAAGAAAACATCCAAGTACAGTCACTCCACATCCTTGGCCCTCATTGGCCTTACCTCTGTTACCCTCAAGTTCCTAAAAATTTCAAAATGCTTCTCGTTTTCCTCAGTGAAGAATCGCTTACAATCGAATGTTGGTGACAGAGGGGGGGTCAGTGGTTCTCACCTTTTGGGATTAGAAGAGACATGCTCCCACTTTTTATCACTTGCCCCCTCTTCGCTTTCTGCTTCATTGGAGAAATCTAATGAATAAGGAAATAGCCAAGGCTTAGTCAAAGAGAACATAATATCACTGCAATGTAAGTTTTGACCGAGATCGCAAGCATTTTGCAGCCATGTCGTCCAGACTAATGTGCCCCATGGAAAGTCAGACATTTATATGTATGAATGTGCGACGTCGCACGACCTATCAACCTGGTCGAATAAGTGTGCGACGTGTACACGATAGGTAAAAAACACCTATGAAATCTAACTAAATAAGCACATCCATTGTTACAGGTCCTATACGAATAACAAGTAGCATGTTTAGGGTAAACAAATCCACCAGTAGTCCCCCTAGGCCTAAAATTGAAACTAAAAACCTAAAAGAAAACTCATAAACCTATAACATAATTAGATAACTAAATGAAGCACCACATTCAAATAAATTTCATTAAAAACTCCATATTGGGAAGGAAAGAAGTCAATGAAGGCATACAAACTTGTGAAAAAATTAAGTAAAAAATGTTGCCTTGTCTAGGGTTTTCTTCTCTTCTCCTTTGAACAAAATCCGACAATGGAAATGTTGAAAATGAATTCAGGGGCTATTTTGAAACAATATATGTATCTAATGGAAAGGTTGGGTTGAGATTTAACGGTTTTATGACCATTTTTTCCAGAGGGGAAGTTTTGGGTGGGACGTCGAGGTTGGGAAAGCGAGTGGGTGCAGGTTGAGCAGTTTATATACTCAACAGTGAATGGTGTTTTTTCAACACGATGTACGACGTCACAATACATTTTTCATTGAAAAACATATACAAATAATGTAATGCGACATTGTTGTTCATAGGTACCGGGCCAGGGGTTTGACCTAGGGCCCAAAATATTTTTAGCGAGTTTGGACCTGAGTGACTTGAATTGTTAATTAGCAATGCTGCAAACATAATCGACAAAGTCAGAGGTTGTCCAACACATTAGAGACTTCGTACTTCAATTAAATTGTGTTGAATAGTACGAACGGCCTAAATGTTGAATCAATTTGGGCTTAGACAATAATGGGTTGAAACCACATTAGCCGATATTGCATAAACATGTCGCCAAGACCGACAACAATCCTACTTACAAGCGACATCACACGTATTGGGTGGGGCTTTTAGCCAAAAATAATTATTTGCAAGCCCAAATGCTAGAGCTGAATTCAATATTATGGAAATATTATTTGTAGTACAATTAATAATAAAAGTATCGGTAAAAGGAAAAAAAATTAATATTGCTATTACCAATCTTCAAAATTGTTCGGAATCAAATGGGTATTGGTCAAACTATTACTCGTGTAATAATGCTGACTTATTATGAGCTAAAAAGACAACCCTACTTAACCTTCGTACTAGTATTTTTTAGCCCTGACTATTCTTGTGCTTAAACTAAAAATCTTATGTAATTGAAAGAGCTGATATCTTTAGGCCTAGATTAAGATCGACTACTGTGGCCTTCAACAATCTTAGCCTTCGAACAGGTTATTGTCAAATCCTCACTCGTGTAATACGGTTTACAATTCGTGGGCTTGAAATGAAAGCCCTATGTAATTTCTCGACATGATTACTTTTGATCTCGAAAGACAGTCATAAGAAATATTTACAGGCCTTCAAAAATCTCAACCATCGAATAGGTAATGTTCAAACTCTTACACGTGTATTAGGGTTGAATATTAGTTTTCCCAAAATGGAAACACTATTAAATAATAAAATGGATATTTTTTTCTAGAAATAGAAAAGTAAAAATTATATGAACCCCTAGTATGCGACGTCGCATGAGTCCTCTTGCTTAGCAATTATAGGCCAAACAGGTGGCTTTATCGTTCATTAATGAGGAACAACCATTTTGCCCATCCGCCAGCCTATTACATGCCAATAAACCATAGGCATTACCGGCATCGTGACGTACATCTTGTGTCCTAAGTTTTGATCGACATTGCTGCGATGCGTACATTCATATGAGACTGGCCTATTGGGCCAACTTTGACCCATAAGGAGACCTAAAATACTATTGACTGACATGTCTCACGACACATGCGATGTCGCAGGACTGGCGGGAGAATAGTTTTATGCACCATACTTGGTAAAAAGAAACTCCAAAACACTTTGGAAAGGCATATATTGCCAAACTTAGCACCCCCTCCCCCCTTCAAAGACCCCAAAATTCTTCATCTCCATTTCCTTTCCCCCTCCAACAAACCAACCCACAAACACACACAAATCCATTGAATCCAAATGGAGAATCTAAGGGAAAAGGAAAACGTCATCATGGGAGGGGATTCCATGAATAAAAAAAGTGGTCAGGTTCCATATTTCTAACTTGACATAATCGTATTGTCAATGGCCAAATCCCTTGATATTGATTATTGAATGAGTTTTTAACATTGTTATGTGTCATATTTCTTTTATCTACTTTCTTTTGGATTGTGGACTAGACATGTAAGGTTCTATGGTTACATTAAAGATGTAATTTTCCAAGTGTATTTGGTGTACCACATGTGGAAGCTTGCTAATAGTGGTTATTTGATATGGAGATAACGTCAAATATCTAATTTTCATCATTATCTTGTGGTGAAGATCAAGTTCAAGAGATGTGTATTGTGAAGATCAACTTCAAGAGATGTGTATTGTGTGTATCATGCAAGAGGGTGAATGTTTGTGTTGGCATGGTGACTAGATTTAATATTATATCCCTATTGAATGTTACCTCCTATGTTAAAAACCTTAGTGTGGATTTCATTTCCATCGAAAAGGTTGAATTTTATATAGTATATTGCATTCATTATTGAAGGTTAGATTTATTTGTAGGTCTTGTTGTGGTGAATCCCGATAAGAAAATGGCCCAAAAAGGGAGAGATATGAATGGATCGAAAAGATATAGGCATGGTGGATAAAGGTATGAAATGTCCTATGAAATTTGATCACATCGGAAATACCATAGGAGATGAGAGAAATTGGTGGTATAGTTACATAGGATTGATTGCTAGGACAAAGGCATATATTTTTCTTGTACAAGTCGTTGCCTCGTGTTGATGATGCTTACAAGAATAAACTATTGAGGGCCATTCAGTTTTCCTTCAAAATCGAGTGTGATGATATGGAAAAATTGAAGAAGGGAACAATACGGCACTTTGGTGAACGATGGAGAGATTTCAAAGCCAAATTTTCTAGGGATTATGTGTTTGGTAAGAAGAAGAATTTCAACCAAAGAATTAAGCATCCATCCATAAGTGAATCGAGTTGAAAAGGTTTTGTTACAAGAAAACTAGCGGGTGAAAAATCATTAAGGAATTTATATTAACATACTTACATGTATATACACAATGGGTACATATTAATAATTATATAAACGGATTTAATTGTTTGATAAAGAAGCTTATGCATGAGTATGTATGGTTTCATTAGTATCGTCGAATGTGTATTTTTGTTTGGTTGTTAGTGATTTATAATCATAAAAGTCCATATTTTGCCTCAAAATGAGTAACACTAGGTGAACATATGACATCGCACAGTACTAATCGGGTTGTTGATCATTACGATCAACTAGCATGCGTCAACATTCATAAACTAAGTTTAGAAACTGATTTATAGCGACAATTTATGCGACTTCACATACTTTCAATTTTATGCTTGCGATATCATTATCAACTTGTGTCCGACATCCATCAGAAGTAGGGGAACAGTTTACATTTCACCTACTAAATTCACATTGTTGATTTGTAGTCTGAACCATTTGAACTAATGATTTTACAGGGTCTAAGAGAAAAACAATTTGAACTTTCAAGAGGAAACAAGATGGGCCAAATCACGAGTAGAGAATGTTACACACTAGTTACAAGAATAATCATGAAGGAAATGTTCGAGGCTAGAATGTTTGACAAGGTGTAGCATGGAATGATTGACGAGGAAGCGAGGACTTCAATGGAATATCCCATGCCCAATGAGGTTCTCCGATTTGAGAAATGGCTAAAAGGATACAAAGGGCATGGGAAGAAGGAGGGTAAGTTCCACAAAAAATATGCGGAGTTGGTTGCCAAAAAATGTAAGTTTTGCATGTGGTTTAGTTGATATAATATAAGTGTATTTGTTCAAGTATAATTTCGAGCAAATAAGATTGATTATTGGTAATTTATAGGAGGACTTAAAAAGAAAACAAGAGTCCGGCGAGTTCATCGAAGTTGGAAAGATGGACATTCTAGGAGTTGCGCTTAACAATAAGGAACATCTGGGCCGGGTCCGGGCTGTCGGCACTCTCGCTACACATAGGGACATCTTTTTCAAATTTCGACCAGCTAAGGTTGATATTGAGTCAAGTAGTCAACAAAGAGTGATTGATGCTTCGAAATCCACATTAAGCCAACTAGTGTCTTATGTCTCGCAAGAATCAAATGGGAGGAAAATGTCATTTGACTTGGAGAGAATCATTGCAAGTTTTAAAACAACAACCTTAGCTCCCCCTCGCTCTTCTTCTCCGACAACCTCAACACATGACTACACGGAGTATGATAGTAGGCTCATCCCACTGTCTCCGACTTCGACAACACCTCTTGGATTTGATCGACTAAGAACGAAATTAGTAGAGGCAACCCAACGCAATATGAAGGTATAAGTAAATATTTTACACTATTCATACTGCATAGTATTTTATACTTTCTTAAAAAAATTAGTGAGTCTTCTTTTGTAGGATGATTCTTTGTGCATACTACTTGTCGAACGTGTTGATAAAGAGAGCCACGTCGTGGCGGAAGGTAAAGTGTACACATCTAAATGAGTGCATCATCATAATCTGATCGCGAATGATAACATGGTGGTCAATTTCACAAACAACCTCTTAGATGGTATGGTTATTCCAATCCCAAAACCCGAGGCAAGTACGGTGGACGAGGCGTTGGGAATTTTTGTTGAATTTCCCTATCGTTTGGTCGATATTTTGGAGAACAGGCCTACAAAGAAGGTATAACATGATAACTTATATAGTATTACTAATGAGTTTAGACAAATGTTGCGTACATAACTTATACGGTTGATTTCTTGTAGATTGAGACAAGGATTATGGCCCGTAAAATTGGTCAATACATGTGTGGATAAAAAACCAATAAAGTCTCGTGTCTCTAGAATGAAGCCAACACCATTCAATCCCTCAAAAAATGATTCCCTAAAGAACATCCACGCGGTTGTGACAGCACGCCCTCTCACATGTTCGTACAAAATCCCCATGGAAGAAGTGGGTATTTTTGGGTACAAGGTAAATTCAATTATCCAGATGGAGGATTTGGAAGACTTGTTCCATTTCAATAATGTGTCCTCTCCCGTAATGCAACTACATTTCATTACAAGCTCTTGCATGTTTATAAGCTCTTGCATGTACAATCCATTTCCAAATTGAAAGGGTAGTTAGGAGTTCTATGCCCAACAAAGATCCAACATGAACATGTTGCAATGGAAGAGAGTTTGGCCTACTTGATCTCCTGGTTGTTGCAAACGGACAATTCGATATATATATATATACATATATATCGCACCATATTATGGGGGATGTGTCAACTCTACTTATTGCATTACTCTTGTTTGGATTCTATTAGGGGTTGTTTGGTTCAAGCAGGGGAAAGAGAGAGAAAAAGAAATGAAAGGATTGATAAAAGATTTCTCAAACTGTTTGGTTCAGCAATGAAAAATAATCAAGTTCTCCTCCACTCCCTTTGTACCTGTGTGGTTCAAGAAGGGGAAACAAACTTTGATTTCTAATACAATGGTCATATATAAGTTAATCAAGTAAACGACCTTACGAACAAGGAACCATTAATCAACAAAAAAATTAAATTATTTATATAATAAAATATTATATTTATATTATAATAATTATTTATAGTATAAATTATGAAATGATATCATTTTTAATTAAAATAGTATTACTATTAATTTTATTAATATTCGACACATTTATTTAATTTTTTATAATAAATTTATTTCGGTTAAATTATATATTACTAATTAATTTGTTACTATTTATATTATAGAATTATACAATAATAGTATTCATATAAAATAATATAACTATTCTTAAAAGTATAAAGTTAAAAAATAATATGATGTTTTAAAGTATAAAATAATAGTTTTCATATAAAATAATATATTTATTATAAAATAATATAACTATTCTTCAAAGTATAAAGTTAAAAAATAATATGATTCCTTTTACTGAAAACTGGTTTATATAAAAACTATAGTTTTATTTAATTTCGACTCATATGTAACTCAAAAATTAATATCATAATAGTTTTATTGATATAATAATCAAATATTATAATCTTTATTTTGATAATAAATATAAAGTATAAATCAATTACGATATATAAAATAGGAATATTTATATAAAATAATATAATTGTTATTTATTATATAAAATAATTTATTAATTATTTATATAAAAAACATAATATATATTTATATTAAAATAATATAACTATTATTTATAGTATGAATTATGAAATAATATTATTTATTATTAAATTTTAGTTTATAAGAAAACTATATTTTTAGTAATATTCAACCAATATACAACTCCAAAAAATCATAATACAATTTTTATTAGTGTTATTAATTTTCTTTGTCTATAATAAATTAAAATTAAAATATAGAAATACTATTTGTTAATATATTCTCTTAAAATATAGCAATACATATATATAATTAATGTTCTACCCAATTCATTTTTGTACGAGACTAAAATCTTAAATAACAGTAAACATATTATATATTTTCCCAAGAATCTTCACTATTTAAAAAGTTGGAACGTTTACGAGTAGAAAAGACGTGTGAGTAAAATAAATTTTTATTCTTGGAAAGGAAACATGAAATATGGGGAATCTGAATCTTAGGGTGAGGCTAGAGAATCACCATTCACATAATTGAGAGAATCTCAATCTTTAAAAAAAGGAAAGGGAATGATTAAAAATACCAACCAAATGATTCATTATGTTTTATTCTCTTTCCTCATTCCAATTCCCCAAACCAAACAGCCTCATCGTGTTGAGTTAATGACAATTTTATTTTTGAAGCAAACATTAGATGGCGGCCATCATCGGTCTTCCTTCAAACACCGTGTTCTGGTTCGATTCATTACATTAAACGCCCTTGATAACAATTTCATTTGCAATTACAAAGTTGATGAAAGATCCCATAATTACCATCCGCAGAGGATTCCATTGAAATTCCCTAAACGTTAGAATTAACTTCAAAATTGTAGTATGAAATAATTATTTCTATATGTACTTAACTATGTACTTGTGAACAATTTTCACTTACAAATAGCATAAAAACAAGTGGCCGCTTTGGAAACCGGTTTCTATTGCATGCACTTTATGAAGCATTTAGTCTGCTTGTGAGGAGAATCAATTTGATCTTCAAAAGGTATCTCTTATTATCACATATGGTTTTAATCAATAATATCACGTCTTTACACAACCTATTATTACTTCTTGTTGTAGTATTTTTTTCGAGGACAAAACACCGTACCCCATCAACCTTTTGAATATGTATGTGAGAGTTGGGTTCTCTTTATGATGGTAAAGAATTTGAGGCATTTATTTAACCAATCTACCGTATGAGGAACTTGGATCAGGTTTATTTTTTTGTGAAAGCATCATTCTCTAAAATGGCCATTGATAATTTCCAAGGTATTTTTTGACACCTTGATATACATCTCTAGCCAGCTATGGAGTATCAATGGTATAGTTCATTTTGTGTGAATTTTGATAACAGACTTTGTGTATGGATGGTGTAGTTTTTATCCTTGTTGTCTATATGCATTATCCATGGTGTAGTAATATGCAATCTAAAAGGGCGTTCGACGCCGGATCTACATTTTTTTAAATATTTATTATGTTTTTTTACATAAGGACAAACGTCACAAATTATAATTGACAAATAGGTAAACCAGATCATCAATTGGCGACGTCGGTCACAATCCGCATTAGCTTACTGATGATACACTGAATAGCCCTACATTAGCTGCACTTAACAAACCGACGTCATACCATGATCCACGTTGCAATCTACGACATTGAAAACTCATCTTAAAGCACCAAAAATTAACCCTGATCCATTAAAACAATATCACTTTTAATGATATACTACGTCATCTATTAACTGATGTCGACAACTGCGAGTTCATACTGTCCGACATCGCACCTTCTCTAGCACGTCGGCTGTGAATTTGTTCTACCCGATGCCGCTCACTGGTCGATCAGGGGTTCGTAAAATAATATTTACCCTAGTTATTTTGCACAAAAACTGTGGTAAAATATATAATTTAACAAGGTTTGAAACTGCAATTAAAAATCAAAATCTGCAATGTCGCTAAAAATAATATGCGACATCAGCTACCGTCATGAACGACATCGCAACTATTCTAGGTGACATCGGCCTCCACGACGTCGCACATTGTTAGGGAAGTGATTTCCTTAAGAATATAAATCGACGTCGCATCCTCATTAGTATTGTCGTTGGCTCATGGATATTTACCTCAGTTCTTTTCAAGAAAAACCGATGTAAAAATTAGTTTTCACCTCAGTTTTAAATCGAGGTAAAAAGTATACTTTTTACTAAGCCCATATTTAACTCAGTTTTGTGGCTGAAAACCTAGGTAAAAACCCTAGTAGAACCTAGGTAAAAGGTCTTGTTTCTTGTAGTGTCAAGGCATCACCGCCGGAACTCCGTTAGGGTATCCTTTAGGCATGTATTAGTATTGCAAAATGAGCCATTCAGCATAAGATCAAATTTTCTTTTAAGAATAAAACTTGGGTTTTTACTCTTTGTCCCACATTGGAAGTTTAGATAGAGGGTGTCTTGTTTAAATATGGAAATGCTTCCCTACCTGTTTGAGAGAGCAAGAGGAATAAATACCCCTCACGCATGTCACCGCCGATGACCGACTACAACGCCCGTCCAGGCGGGTCGGGAGCCAATATTAATCTTTTTGTTCCAAATTAGCTTGAGAGCACACCATTATGAGATGGTCAAACGTGTTTGACTTAGTCTTAAATTGAAACCCTATTTTTCTCTTTACATTTAACTTTATGATATGGTGAAAAACGTTTTAACCCTTCAATCAAGCTTACACATTAAATTGATTTTATCTCCAAAGTAGTTCCAAATTTTACTCGGTCCATGACCATTCCTATCTTTTGGTCAGTCAAACTGGGAAGTAAACTGCTATACGTTCTCCGAATTTTTAGCTCCGGCTGTTGGTTTGTGTGCCTATAAAAGGTGAGCTTATGAGAAATTTTTTAAAACAGAATTTTCCACACTCTCTTCTCTCCATCTTCCTGCTTTTGAACAATCCTAATTTCTGAAATTAGTAATTCAAGTTCCTCTTCACTGCTTGAGTTCACGAGAAAGTAAGGCTCTGTGGTACCTTGGGGAACGAACGCCTGTGTTGAACCTTGCACTACGGGTTAGGAAAATTTTGATTCAAAGGCAGTGATTCATCATGCCCACGGTTTTACTTTCCAAAACCAAAACTCTTATTTCAAATTCGCTTTTCACAATCGAAGGATTTTTTGGTACCTTTCATTTTCAAAATAAAATTTTTCTAAGACAAAGGGTCATACATTCTTTTCGCTCATTACAACAAAATTCACCAACAGAGCAGTACTAAGTCATCAACATCCATGACAATTTCATAAATATCGAGAAAAAATCCATCAAAATTGAACCACCAACACCGTCTTATTACCACCGTACAAACACGACACAGTCATTTACATACCAGTCTCACCATCACACCATCACGTTGAAACACCAAATCCTCTAATTCGGTAGAAAAGGTTAATTGTATAAGAATTTCACGGATTCAACCCAAGCAAGTGTGGGATTTTGAGGGATTCTTCATATAGCAAATGTAGGGAGGGAGAAGCAAAAGTAGGGAAAATTAGGGGGAAGAAAAAGGATTTCTGTAAAACAACGTCGTTCTGCGCATCCACCTAAACTGCCCCTATAGCAGAAAATTATTTATTTGGGAAAAATGTATGTGGGGGTGAGGGACTAATAACATTACAACAAGTGTTAATTAAAATGAGGTGGAAAATAATTTCAAATTATTTTCTTCCCATTATTTAGGTCCATCTCATTATATCTAACACTTGTCATAATGTAATTAGTCTCTTACCCCCACGAGCATTTTTCCCTACATAAAATATTTCCTGCACCTATAGAGGCACATGGACTGGGAAGATTTGCTTAACCAACAAAACACGTGGAAAAATACCTAAATACCCCAAATCGACCATTATGTCAACACATTTAAAAGAATTCCTTTTACTAGTGAGGAGTCACTGCGCATCGATAACCAACTGTAATAACAATTGTTATCAATATTTGATGATTGGTATCAAAGTTTAGCTATGAGATGATTAGTAATAAACGTAAGATTGTATTGTTGATTTTATGACACTCTTCTTTATATTAGGGTTAACTGCTTTTATAATCCTACCTTTAGGCTAAAAGTGTCAATATAACCCTGTAAAACTAAAAAGTGCCAATATAACCCTACCTTTATGATAAATTGTGCCAATCTAACCTTCCGGTCAGATTCCGGCATTGACTTATATTTCCGACAGTTGACTAGACATAAAAAAAACTAATTTGCCCCTGGGCATTTCTACTAAATTAAAATTCCATTTTTGCCCTCTCCTGCCCACCGCCACCACCTTACCGCTGCCCAGCCACCCATCTCCGATCACCACGCCACCACCTTCTCCACCACCCACCAAACCCTCCGCCACCACCACCTCCCCATCAGCCACCGACACCACCTCCTCCGCCACTAGCCACCGGCCACCCTCATCCCACCACCACTTGCCACCAGCCAAACCCTCTCCTACCAAATCACCTCCGTCCAAAAAACTTTAGGTTTCAGGGTGGAGCAAATCGAGGCACGGTGGAGCAAATTGGAAAGCTCGTGACCTGAGTTGGATGACTCGTATGTCACACGCGCTTGACGTAAAACAGAGATCTACAATGGTTTTAGGGTTTAGATGGTGCTGGAGAAATCACCGGTGAAGATGGTGATGTTGATGGTGCCGAGAGCGGTGATCGGAGGCGGCGGAAGACATCGGTGGAAACGTAGGCGGCAAAATCGAGCTTCACCGGCGGATGCTTGAGCAGGCGGTGGCGTGAATAGATCGGGCAAGAAGGAGGCTTACCGGAAAGAAGATAGTCGCCGAAAAGACCGATGAAGGTAGGTAGAGAGGTGTACCACACGACGACGAGAAGATGTCCTGGAGAAGAAGGGAAAATGTGTCGGCAAGAAAATGTCCTGGAGAAGGAGACGGGCAAATGTTTCTTCTCAACCTTTTTTTATTTTTATTTTATTTCAAAAGGGGGGTAAAATGGTCATTTGCT
>JAULKK010282881.1:0-14122 GCA_032355705.1 Rubia peregrina
AACCGAGGAGAGGCGAGAAATATCTTCACCCGAAAGGTGTTGATAAGTTCTCCAAAATATGTGATTAATGCATAAAATAGGATGATTAGTCGATGATCAAAGGATAACTAGAAATGCAAACCAATTTCGCCGAAGACTCGCTATTATCTTAATTACATCTTTAGTGCTAGTGTGTTTGTAGTTATATTGTTTTCTCTAATTTTTGGTTAATTTAATAGTTTAAAGTAGTCATAGTGTTTTCTAAAATAAAAAACCCCCAAGTTTGTTACCACACACGTAGAGTGACATCTTCGTGTGCTTTTAATTACACTAACACTTTGATAAAACCCATTTTCCTCGTGGACGACCCTGACTTGCTACTATCTACTTTCTGGCAGTATATCCGCAATTAGGGCATATAAATACTATCTTTGAGAGGCACGACGATGACTTCCCATAAGGATAGAATTATTAAACATAATGACAATTTACCCCTAATTAAACTAATGTAGGGATTCCTTCCGGGCCAACATAATCTCCATAATCAGTGTGGCTTTGCTTGATTACTTGAAGCACCTGCAAATAGAGCCCCGAGGAAGAGTAATTTTATGTATATGTTTTTGCCTGTAGGAGCTTACCTTCTTCGTCATTTCTCATCTTCACTTATAGCTATTGAATTTTGTGATCGTGGTCCACATTGTGAGCCTTTTGTCGCTAGATCGCGGTCCAGTTGAGGTGCTTGTGGTGGGTGATTATCTTTGTATCCCGATAAGGTTCCGTTTGAACTTGTCGGGCTGTTTCTCACGCTTAGTGATTCAGTGTGTTGCCCCCACCAGGGAGTTGTAACTAGCTAAGTAGGTGTGATTTTTATCAGAATGAGTAGGGTTAACAGAGTGAGTGGTGCTTTGAATTGTTATAAAAAGTTATTTGTGAAGGGAGAAGTGATTTTGTGGATAGAAACCATTGGAAGGTGTGACTAGTCTCTTAATTACTACTTTCTCGGTTAATGGTTTTTACTAGCCCGAAGAAATAGAGATTAGGTTTGAAATATAAAAAGGCAGTACTATGACCAGGCTCTTAATTATTCTCACCATCTTCTAGAGGTTTAAGGTAAACACATTTTTGTATCTATTTATTGAAGTATGGTGGGAGGGGGTTGTAGTAAGTATACCATTGCGTTGAGGGAACATCATCCCTTTTTGTCTAGTTGTGAAATTAGTATTCCCTGCACCGGTGATGTGCAAAGACCTCCATCTGATTTTTATAGTGTGTATGAACATCATTTACATTATGGTGTAACACTACATGATCTTGATTACATTATGAGCATATAGGAGGTTAATGGGGTTGCTCTTGCTTAGTTGCATTCTCAGGGATGATCATACTGGTTGGGTTTAAGAAGGTGTGTGTCATAAGGTCAATATATATTTTTAATGTAGAGCTATTTTCCACGTATTATTATCCTCAGAGGTGGATGTAAACGATTTCTGGGCAGCTTTCTATCCTATGATATCGAAAAATGTTATTGTGCAAGGGCTCAATTGTGACTTTGGTACTTGAAAAATAAGTATTTATATGCTAAATGTTCTAGTTTTGACTTAATGACATTATGGAATGACAAGGTTCCTGTGGGTAGGGAGGTTAAGTGGAAGAAAGAAACGAGCTCTATGGGGTGTTGGTTTCTTATTCGATAGAGGTATGAAGACCTAGGGGGAGACGAGGTATGGTTTCTATGCAAAATTTTCTTAAAATATTGATGGTAATTTAAATTGCTGATAATTATTTTATATACAGCTGTGAAGTTCTATAACTTATCAGGATCTGCGCCTATTGACCAGGATGCAAGTGTATCTAGTAGTTGGCGTGAGGATTTTAGTGGTTATCCGAAGGTTGTTGCCTCTCGTATACATCAATGTTTGGTTGATGCTGGTGAGGATTGTATTGTTGCTACTAAACGTAAAGCTAGTGGAACTAAGGGACATTATGTAGGTCCCTAAAAGTGATGAGGAATAAAGGTGGTGCTAATATGAGGTGGAGGATACCGCTTATGTGAACACTAGAAGCTGTCCGGGGAGTGCGTGATTGATGTTCACGGGCTTGATGTCGTTGTTGGGTTGGCTAAGGAGGTATGTGATGTGTTTTACCTAAGTTAAGTGCATTTAGTTTATATTGTTCTAACGAAGGTATGTTTGTGCAGGTGAGCGATACTATCACTATTGCAGCTCAGCGTGATGTTAATTATGAGAACAATGTTAAATAATTTAGGGGGAAGCTGGAGCTACTAGAATCGACATTAGGAAAGGGGATGAAGGTTTGGGATGAGATGGAATCGAAGTTGATGAGGGTGTTTTCCTTGTGCAAGGAGAAGGATGCTACCAACATTGTATTGCGCGATGAGATTTAATTCCTTAAAGGAAGTTATGTTCATACAGATTATACCCGTGTGTTGGTTGATAGAGTGATAAAGATGCATACATTTCGAGAATTGGTCGGTGATATGTATGTTAAGATGGCTAAGGTGGAAAGTGTGAGGCTATGGCTAGTACTGGTGAACAGAATCCTAACCTGGATATTATTGGTGTGGGTCAGAGGTGTGTACTTGAAGAATAGTTGGAAAACACAAAATGTGTGGTGAACGAGAGCCTAGTTAAGAGTGTGAATAAGTGGGGAGCCAATGCATACAAGTAGATGGACTTATGCCCTTGATGTCGGCAAAAAGTCCATCCAATTCCTTCCTTGTGCCCCCTTAACACTACCACAAATTAATTCTCTTTCTCTTTGGTGAGCTTGCTTGAAATGATTACTGGTGGAGTTTTTCCTTCCCCAAGAAATGAGTACTTAAGGTCACCCGGTAAGGGTTTCAACTCAACAACCGGTGCTTTCACATGTGAATGGAGAAATTTTGGCTTCTTTGGCTCCTCTTAGGCTAGAGTAGAAGTGTTGGAAGCCATCTCCTCAAGAACATTCAAGTCCTCGATGCTTTCCTTCAAATTAGTACTTATGGAATATGCAAGACATGCATCACCAATATCATTTTCCAAAGCAACTACTCCTTCCGTTCCACCAGTTTTGACCTATTTACTTTTTCCAACTCAAATTTGGTGAACTTTGACTCTAAATATAAAATTAATATATTTAATATAAAAGTATCATGTGGGATATTGTTAAATTCATCTTAATATTTATTTTCTAAATATCAAATTTTTATGTGGAATTGTTACATGTAGCTAGAGATATTGACGGTCAAACCTTATCGTTGAAGGCCGTGAAAAAGTAAATAAGCCAAAACTGTTGGGACGGAGGGAGTGAGCTACATTCATTTCATTTTGGCCTCAATATTCTATTGCCGTGGTGAGCCGCATATACTCTCCTCGAGGACATCAAGTTTCTTTGGTCAATGAAAAGTGTCGGTATTGGACATCCGGATTGGGTAGATGTTTGCCGGTGCATTAGCTTAAAGACATCTTGCAATCATTTTCAACAATATTAGTAGCATGAAAAGAATGTTTTTCACTAGGATATTACACAGAATCATTAATGTTAAAATCATGAAATACAATCATGAATAAAACATCACAAAAATCACAGCCAATTTCCATTATGCTTGATTCCCATCATAGATGTATGAGCTTCTAGATTCGTCTGCAGAAGAGGTTTAGGTAGATGATCGACCACATTGTCATCTGTTCCCACCTTGCATATCTTAACTTCACATCTCTCGATAAACTCTCAAAGAGTGTGAAATTTCCCGAGCACATGTTTGGACTTGTGGTGTTCACATGGCTCCTTTGTCTGAGCAACTGTTCCAGTACTATCATAATACATAGCCATCGAGTCAGCTATGACGAGGACTACAATGTGCACTGTGATGAACTTCCTAATCCAAACAGCTTCTTTTGCAACCTCAGAGGCGGCAATGTACTCAGCTTGAGTTATAGAATCCGCAATTGTGCTTTGCTTAGTAATTTTTCAGCTCACTACTCCTTCATTGAGATATATTTTTATAATGTAACTCGATTAAGATTTGAAATTATATTTGTCGGTCTAGAAGCTCTCATCAATAAACCCCACAACATCCAACTCGTCTTTCCCACCATACACCAGGAATGTATCTTTATTCCTTTATAGGTACTTTAGAATGTTCTTGGCTGCACACCAGTGCACCTCACCTAGGTTTGATTGATATCTACTTGTCGCGCTCAAAGCATCCAAGATATTAGGGCGAGTACATATCATAGCATGCATGATAGATCCTATTATTGATTCATAAGGTATCATACTCATTCTCCTCACTCATTGGTGTTTTCAGAAACAGAGGCTTGTGAATATTCACGCCATGAGTCATGGGTAGAAATCATCTTTTACAGCCTTTCTTATTGAACTTTTCTAGTTCCTTATATATAAGTGTTTTGACTAAGTCCAATCATCCTTTTTGATCTATCTCTACAAATCTTGATGCCCAATACGTACTCTACTTCTCCCAAGTCCTTTGTTTTGAAACACTATCCATGCCAAGCCTTTACAAACTTCAGCATAGGAATGTTATTTCCAATAATCAAGATGCCATCGATTTAAAGGACAAGGAACACTCTCTTGATCATGCTAACCTTCATGTATACACAAGATTCTTCAACATTTCTTTGAAAGCCAAATCTCTTAATATCTTCATCGAAATGTAGATTCCAACTACTGGATGCTTGCTTGAATTCATAAATGGACATCTGATGTTTGCATACCTTCCCTATGTTATCTTTTTTCTATAAAACCCTTGAGCGTTGTCATATACACATCCTCTTCAAAAATCCCATTAAGGAAGGAGGTTTTGACATCCATTTACCAAATCTCATTATCCTAATGAACTGCAATTGCTAGGAGAATACGAACAGTCTTAACCATTGCAACTGTAGAAATGGTTTCATCATAATCCACCCCATGGACTTATCTATACCCTTTAGCTACTGGTCTTACCTTGAAAACATAAATGTTTCCATCCTTGTCAGTGTTCTTTTTAAAGACCCATTTGTTTTCTATAGGTTTTACCTCGTTTGGTGATTCAACCAAGTTCCAAACTTGATTTCTTACAGTTCATTTTGGATTTCATGGTTTCAAGCCACTTTCGGAGTCAGGACTCATCAAAGCCTGATTGTGGGTTGTAGGCTCATCACTTTCTAAAATAATGATTTCATGGTTTTCAGTGAAAAGGACATAAGTGTACCTTTTTGTACAACCCTATACCTTTTAGACATACGTAGTGCATGAGCGACTTCAGTTATCTCTAAGCTTTGTTCCAAATTCATCATAGTCACTTCATTTGAAATGGGTCACTCTGAAGGGATAGATATTTCCGACTCTGATTGTTGATCGCCTCGAACCTCGTCGAGATCTATTTTCCTCCCACTTGTAATTTTGGAAAGATAATCCTTCTATAAAAAGACACCATCTCAAGAAACAAAAACTTTGTTCTCAGAACAGTTATAGATGTAATACCCTTTGTATCTTTTAAATATCACACAAAAGAATATTTGTCAGACTTAAGTCCAAGCTTGTCAAAAATTGGCCGTTTAAAGGCTTTTCAACCCCAAATCTCGAGAGAAGATAAATTAGGAACCCTTCCTGTCCACAAATCATATGGCGTATTTTTATATCTTTACACGATGCTCGGATCAGTGGGAAAACTGCTCTCAAGAAAGCATGTCCCCAAAAGGAAACTAGAAGATCAGTTTGACCCATCATCGAACTAAGCATATCCAATAAGGTTCCATTTTTCCTTTCAGACACACCACTCCATTATTGTGTTTGTGAAAGAGTCCATTGTGAAAGAATTCCATAATCTTTCAGATGGTCGACAAATTCATGGCTCAAATATTTGCCACCTCCATATGATCGAAGTGCTTTAATTTTTTTCCCCAAGTTGATTGTGAACTTTATTCTGGAACTCCTTGAACTTTTCCAAGGATTTCGACTTGTTTCTCATCAAATAGATATAACCATATCTACTCAAATCATTGGTGAAATATATTGAAGTAACTGAATCCACATCTCGTATTTGAATTCACTAGTCCACACACATCAGTGTGAATAAGAATCAATAGCTCATTTCTCACCCAACCCATTGAAGGATGATTTTATCATTTTCCCCATCAAACAAGATTCACACTTATCAAACGACTTCAAGTCAAATGATTCTAGAATGCCCTCTTTTTTGAGTTTCTAAATGTGTTTTAAGTTGTTTTAGCCTAATCGACAATGTAAGAGGCAAGTTGGATTCAAATAGTTTGTTTTAGCTCTTTTTGCATTTACGTTATAAGCATGTTTATCCAAATCAAGCAATTAAAACCATTGCTTAACTTTGCTGAACCATAACACATCTCTTCAAATAAATTGAGCAGCTACTGTCCTTTATTATAAAATGACAACCTTCCATATCCAATATAGAAATAGAGATAGCGTTTTTGGTAACACTCAGAACAAATTAACAATTATTTAAATCCAGTGTAAGCCCGGAGTACAAATTTTAAAATGATACATTCCTATTGCTAGTGCAACAACCCATGCTCCATTTCCTATGCATAGGTCAACTTCTCTTTTTGCCAAACTCCTACTTTTTGTTAGTCCCTGCACATTTGAACAAATATGTGAACCACATTCGGTATCCAATACCATGAAGTGGAGTTAGCAAAATGACACCCTATAACAAAAATACCGGCACTGCCAATGACCTTTCCCTTTTTTTTTGCTTTAGATACTTAGGGCAGTCATTTTTCCAATGCCAGTGTCATTGCAGTAGAAGCATTATGACTCATCATAGCTTGCACCTTTCTGCTTATTAGCAGGGGGCTGCACTTTAGGCGCATTGGCAGCTCTCTTGCCATTTTTCTTACCCTTACATATGCATTCCTTATATAAAACAATAGATAAATGCAAAAATTTAAAAAAATTAAAATGATCCTAGTATGACTCCATAATCTTGAAAATATCTTCATCATGTTGGTGGATCCCATCATTCAATCTTCACATCGAACTTACAATTTATTTCAACTTAAAACATAAAATTGAAAATATATTTGCATAATAGAATACACGATACACATACCGTATTTAAATTACAATTCTCAATAAACGGTGAGTAAACCGTACTTAAATATCTAGTTGGGTAATACTAGTCACTTATATCCCCGTACTAAAGAAAATTCATACATGCACTCATTCACTTCTTAAGTGATTGACCCAATTACATATAAAAATAGATTGGAATAAAATCACATAGTAAATTATGCATACCAAAATAATTAATTAGCTAATTTCTTAAATTATTAACCTTAATTATCTTTTCCATATTTAATAATTATAAATAACTAGATAAATTAAAGTATTAGGCAATCCATATGCCAAAATAATTAAATTAACTAATTTCTAAAATTATTAACCTTAATTATTACCTATTATTTTATTATATTAGATTCCTAAAAGAATTACAATTCTATAATCAAGTGCATCCAATATACTTCCTCTATCCCATAAAATTGGCCTATTTCTTTTGGCACAATATTTTAGGAGAATTGATGTGGTAGAGAATAATTGTGGAAAAGTAGAGATATTTTGGGAAAAACAATGGATCCAGTTTCAAATTTGTTAAAGTTAGGGTCGTTTGGTTCGAGCAAGGAAAGGGAAAGCAAGAGAAAGAAAATTAATTCTCTGATTCTCTTTGGTGTATACCTAGCCCGTAAGTTAGAGGTTGCTGACCTTTAGGCCCAGCCCAATTCTCGACGCATAATGATTTGGCCTAATGACCAAGTCAACCATGAACTGATAAATGTAGAGTCAGGACTAAGAGGATTCAACCATGAACAAAAAATATGGAGCCACGATAAACGCTAAGCTATAAACCGAGATTATAGTAATCAAGATTGAACCACGATGTAACTCACGATCTTAAACCTTAGTAAAGTGGAACCACGATGAATATCGCCTACAAATAAAAGGAGAGCAACACTGGATAAGGTAAGTGAGACTACACTGATACATTCTAGTTCTCTAAAGAAACTTGATCGTCAGAGTGTTTTCCACGGAATCACTTCCGTGATCTGTTTTGCAGGAGGAGGTATATCACGGTGAACGAAGAGTGTTTTACTTGGTTGGATTATCACATTATTTGGCGTCGTCTTTTGGAATAAAAAAATTTCATTCTAAAAATCCTTGAAGTAAACAATGGTGTTTACCAGAAGTGAGAAAAGCCATAATCATCAGATAGAAGGAAAAATACCGGTACACAACACAAGCATGCATCCTAGCCAAGATCAAGTGTTCGTCCCTAGTAGAGAAAGGGAACATGTTACGGAAGATACAGAGGATGACGAGGAAGTAGAATATCCTAACACAAATAGAGAAAAAGAAAGACGGGCGTTCGCAACATTCTTGGAAGCGGACATGGAGAGTCTGTACAATTAGTTTTTAGCCACTCTAAAGCCAAAATACGCAATGATAAGCAAAAACAAAGTCAAGTACAGGAGAGCCTCAAGTACGAGGATGAGTTAAGGGAGAGTTTGGTAGACGATGATGTAGATAAATCACCGTAGTCATCACATCTTCATGATTTCAAGATGCCAAAAGACTTCAAGTTACCTTTGCATGTTAAAATCTCTGATGGAACCACAAACCCGAACGAATTCTGGCATTCCTATCGCAATAGCATAAGATTTCGTGATGCGGATATAGAGTTGGTGTGCAAAGCTTTCCCTATCTTCTTAGTAGGGACATCGATCACATGGTACAAAAACTTACTGAGTGGAAGCATTAAGTCTTGGGCACAGTTGTCAGATTCATTTTTGGGGCACTTCTACCAGAAGTAGAAGTTCACAAAATAAATAGCGGACCTAAACAATATAGTTCAATGAAGTGATGAAAGTCTCGCGGAATATCATAATAGGTTCGTTACTGAAAATTTACAGGTATGCGACCTGTCATTCCAGTCCTCGTAGGGAGCATTTACAGAGGTCATGCGTTTAGGAGAATTTTATAAAGAACTAACAAAAAACATGCCTGAAAACCCAAGAAACTTACAGAAGATGATAGAACAGTATGTGAAAACTGAACATGCGAATAACCGGAAGATAGAGCAGGAGCTAGGGGAGAAAAGAATCATGGAGAATGCACACATAATTTTTTTAAAGAAAGGGAAAGGAAATACCCCTTTCAAAGGAAGAGAATCAGGAATTGATGTGCACTATAATGCATGCGTTAGCCTATGCATTTAACACATTTATTATCATCTTTTGTTTGGTTGATTGCTAGTTTTAGTTAAGTTTGCACGACAAAGGGTTTAGACAACCATTTTTGATTTTCTTGTCTAAATCCCAATTTTTGTAGACTGAATTAAAGCTAACGGACACTTTGTATTCATGTGCACCTAGATCTTCATTTTCGATCTCATTATTAGGTTGCTCATGAGTGCTTTTTCATTATCTTTTGTAGAAGGCCATCTGCGAAGGTGGTAGTTGATATTTTAAGGCCATTCACAAATATGGTAGAAGATATTGAAGGCCATTCGCAAGGATGGTATTATATTTAAGGCCATGGACTCCAAATCATTGTAGTAGATGTAATTGGGACCAAGAAAGATGGATTCGAAGTTGGAGAAGGCCAAGGAAGAAATTGAGGGATCATTGTTCGAGTTTGCACAGAGTTCTAGGAAACATCCGAGAAGAATCATACCTTGTAGGTGTAACCATTGGATTTAACTTCTCGAGCGCTATAAAATGGACTAAAAGAACTCCCAAATCGGATCAATGGTTCACCTGTAGTGGAGTAAAGAAGTCATCCGACCGAACCAGCCATGACCGACATGGACCACACAAGGCAGGCATGAGGCCAAGCCTAGCACGACCTATACCATGCAACACTGCCTGTGTCAAGAGGCATCGACATAGCCCATTCCACCCGACACGGGCCATGCCAATTTCCAGTATGAATGGTGCCCGTTCCGGCTGGCCGTTCACTCAATGTAACCTTTTCACTCTAAAAAAATGGCTAATTATAGGAGCAGGACGTTCCGTTTTACATAACCCTCACTTTTTTCAAGTCACAAATACCAAGTCCAGCTCACGGGGTGTGAAAAATGACACAGGATGCACTAATATACTTAGCAAAATGAGGTTTCAGCCGATGGGGTGCGCTGGATCAGAATGAGCAAAAATGGAGTGCCGGCAGACGGCCCACGCTGACTGACACGGACCACACCGGCACGGAGAAACATCCTGTACCAAGGCCTATATTCCACACTAGCACGAGACTATGACCTGTGTCAAGGCTGGCATGCTGCACCAACACGAGGCCCCCTCGGCCAGCACGGGCCGTGCTATGCACCGCTCCTTCTCTCGCACCGATTGCGGCTACTAAGGGTTTGTGGCCATTTTTGGCTTATTTTTTGGGCTAAATTCCCTACCACTATATATATATGGACCTATGTCTACTAGGCTTTAAGTTTATGCTCTTTTTTTTAAAAGATTTTAAGAGGTGGCTAGAGAGAGAAAATACCATTCCTTCTCTCTAGATTATTATTTTTTCATCTTTTTAATTTTCTTTTGCCCAAAAGTGTTGAATCCAATGAAATACTTGGGTTCAGTGCTTAGGGAGTAGGGATCTAACTTGGGGATAATATTTGTATTCATTTGTTAATGTTCATTTTGTGAGATTTCTAGATCTACCTATTTCTATGTGTTTTCTGATTATTATGTTGGCTTGTTCATAATATTCTTGTGAATTGCATAATTGTCACGCTTTTTTGGCACACAAATAAGTCTACTTTCATATTGGTGCACTCTTGGTACCCCCAGAAAAGGAAACCTAGATGCGCTTGGGGTGACGATAATCCAAAACTGGGCGTGTGCACGAAGGTTACAGTTGTTAATCATCACGATCAACCATGCTCTAGTTAGCCGACCAAAGTGGTCTGAAGGGTTGCGAGTATAGATAGATTAGGTAACAACTTTGGATTATCTTGTTGATCCTAGAACCATCGATAAGACGCCTACTTTCTTTGCGTTTGTAGGCCTAGGGGTAGTTCATTTTGGGTGTTCCGCCTAGAACTTAATCGCATGGGGGAGAATCAGACACGCACAATGAGCCATTGTCATTGTTTCACACTCTTAGGTATAGAGGCGAGGATTATGGAATATTTTACACGCGCACCTCTATGTGACAGATAGGGGGAAGTTTTGACCATTTTTTGCACCCCGTGTCACACACACACACACACACACACTAGAACAGGGTCTAGTTCTTATATTTGATAAAATCGATGAACAAAATGACATTAACCATGTTACGCAAATATTCCCCGAGTGTTAGTTTGTATTGTTATTTCTCCATGATCAATTGCATGATAGTAGTTGTTATTACAAACTCTCCCCAATGACTATTTTCATAACACCATTTATTCCTAACACATGGTCAGATTAACGACCCAACCACGGTTGTGTTTAGTTGATTATTAGCTTTCTAACATCTCTGTGGGCGACCCCGGTACTTTCCAGCATCTACCATTCTTGGTAGTGTAGTAGTAGGAATTAGAGAAATATATAAATCTTATCTTTGACCCTCAATAGCTTTGGCAGCCTCCTCTCATATTTTTAACAATGCTTAGGAGGGGGCGGGTCAGGAATGTAGGTGACATCGTTCGAAGATATACCTCTAACAAAATCGCAAAGAGAAATATGGAAAGAGAAAAGGAGTTATTCCGTGAACCTACACCAATAATAGAACCTCCAGAAAAGAGATCCGGAGAATATTATTTTGCCTTTCATAAGGACCATGGACATGACATTGAGTATTGCAAATATTTGAGATGGAAAACAAAAGATAATTTGAGGAATGGTCGGTTAATCCAGTACAGGAGAGAAGATAGAGAAAATCGATACAATGAAGAAAATAAAGTGGAGAGGTCTATAGCTAAAGACCATGCCCCACCCAACACACAGGACAAGAGCCAGAAGATGACATCAGTGGTGGATTGCGAAAAGGAATAGTGAGTGAGGCTCCAAAAAATCCTATCAATACATAGATCAACAGAATCCCTATCAATTACCGTCTGGAAAGCCAAAGCTAGGTATCTACCACCATAAGAGCCATCTGACAAAAAACTTCGCTTGTACGAATCAATCACATTTAACAAAGAGGATGCAGTTGCCAATGCTTCTCCTCATAATGACCCGATGGTCATCATCGCTAATATTGGAAATGCAATAGTGCATATGATGTTTATGGATGATGGCAGTGCGGTTGAAACTTTATATTTGGAGTGCTTCGATAAGTTGGGGTTCAAACAGAATGACTTGAAGAAATCTACATCCTCTCTCTTAGGATTCACGGGACGAGCAGATACACCCTTGGGAAACATACAACTGCCCGTTACAATTGGTAAAAATGATAGAATATGTACAATCATGTGTGATTTTGTAGTTATGGACGAACCAATTCCATTTAATTCTATCATCGGAAGACCTTGGATGAATATAGGAAAGGCAATATGGTCCTCGTACCACCTGGTGATGAAGTTCCCAACTCCAGCAGAAGTAGCAACGATAAGAGGAAACCAACAAGCATCCATACAATGTATGGTTATTGCAATGAAAGAAGGAAATAATGCGGAATAAACAAAAATGGTTAACACTATCTCATATATAAACTTGCTCAAGCAATCAGATTCTCCAATAGATTTGGGAGAAGAAACCAAATTTTGGATGAGGAAGACACCTCAAAGTGTGTCAAAATTGGAAAACATCTTCCAAGCCTCAAGAAAGAAAAAGTTATACAAATCCTACGAAGTGACAAAGATACATTTGCATGGAGTGTACAGAACAAGGGAGGAGTGGATCAACATTTTGGGTATGCATGTGTTTCTAATATTAGAAACTTATTGCACACTCAGTTGCATTATTTTGTCACTTATAAGCCATAATCCCTTCTATTTCTTTCTTGCTTTACTTCTCTTGTGAAAAAAACATAGTTTAGAGCACAAGAGTCACTACAATAAACCCCCCCCTTTTACACCGACAAATGTCATTGTAAAAATTAATTTTTCATTGTAAAATCCTTTTTACAACGGGTCGTATCCCCGCTGTATGGGGTTGTTAGAGGATTGGTTGTAAATAATATTACAACGGGCTCACTTTCCCCGTTGTAATTGAGCATTTACAACGGGAATATTATCAGTTCTAAATAGGCTATAACAATGGTAATATACACCATTACAACAGTTTTTCTGTCGTAATTGAGTTTTTGCATTTACAACGAGAATATTACTGGTTGTATATAAGCTATTACAACGGTAATATACACTATTACAACCGTTTTTTTATATATTGTAAATGAGTTTTTACAACGACATTTGACGTTGTAAAGATGCAACTATCCTACAATGTTATATCCATATTTTCCCTCCAAAATCCCGTTGTACATTTACAATGACAAAACATTTGTTGTGAATAAATTTATCATCTAATTAACTAATGATCCAAATATAAAAACTAACCAACAAAACATATCATTGAATGGTTTAAGCGATCCAATCTGATCTAAATCATTGTATTAGTACATATTTTGAGCAATCCAATCCAATTCAAAACATTATATTACATAGTTTAAGCAATCCAATCCAATCCAAATCCTTGTATTGAATAGAAACCTACTACTTCTAGAAACCTGATTGAAACGTTCTTTGATTGGTGAAAAGATGATGCAATATTTCCTCAAGAATAGTACTCACAAGAATATGGACCCTCCGTCAAGCTATGTGCCAAGAAGCTTCTTGCCACACCAATATGTATATGTATAGTATACCTGCACAAAAACATGGATTATAGTCAATCATAGTAACTGATGCAACAATCACCAACATGTATAGTATACCTGCACAAAAACATTGATTATAATCAATCACTGGGAGGTCATCGCTGAACCTCTCAAAGTTACAATTTATAAGCCCTAAATGCTTCCTAACTACAGTTATGTAGAGAATGACAAATTGGGGTCATCCACAGAGAAAGAGGGATTTTCCTAAGGCATTAAGCATGAAGAATCAACAAGCTTGGTAACACTTATAAACACTACACCGTGTCTAAGAATTGAACCAATTCATGCATTTACA
>JAULKK010282901.1:0-14120 GCA_032355705.1 Rubia peregrina
ACGTGGTTTTGCTCTTGGGGACCAAAACATGGTAAAAGATGGTATTTGGGGGACTAAAAAAACAATTTAGTCTTTTAAAATTTATGTTATGAATCATAATTAAAAAGAACCATATTTTTTAAAAGAACGTAATTTTAATTTTTAAAAAGATCCAAAATTTAATTTAAATTTTAAATATAATTTACTCAAAAAATATTTTAAAATAGAGGAGAGAAAATAATTTACTAAAGCCTTTGTTTTTAAGGTATGGTAATTGGTAAAGCATTAAATGTACATGATGCCACATTACATTGGAGCAAAAGGCGATAACGCTCGCCCGTAACGTCCCCACCTGCCCGACACCACAGACCTTGGTGGAGGAGGTAAATTCACGGTAGCCCAGCGCCAGGAGACTCAAGAGACCCCTGCCACAGCCCATAGGTCCGCACAAGGGGGCCCGATACCGGTTAACTCAGAAAATCCCCACACTGCCGCTGTCGAGTTTCGAACCACTGACCATTGCAGCAGATGAATCAACTCCCAACCGCTGGGGTACACCCAACGGTGTCATGATGCCACATTACAGATTCAGCATTTATGGAATTTTTTTTACATGGTAAACAAAAGATTTACCCAAAGTCTTGTTTTAAACAGGCTAAACTTTAGACAGAGTCTTTTATGCAATTAATGGTAGTTTAAATTAGGGTGACGTTCTTTATAAAATAGGCTGACAAAGTGGAGGGTTTGTTGTGCAATTTCAAGGATTTTGTTGTTGGTATATATATGAAATTCAAATTTTAAATTTCATTTATTTCACTCATTTTCAATTTCACGAAAACACACAGTAACATGCAGTAACCGCCAGAAATATCTGGTAATCGTTTATATTCGCCGGACATTGCTATGTTTTCTGCATTTCACCGAATATTTAGTGAGTTCCTCCAATTTCTTTGTTTTTTCATTGTTTGATTTCTCGGTTCAACTGTGCACTTTTTGCCCTAACTGTTGTTTTGTTCATTTTTTGTTGAAGATTATGACCTGCACGAATCGTAATGAGGTTTCTCCATCGAAATCGCAGCTGGAACATGTTTCAGGTTCAATTTCGTCTGTATTGGCTATTTGGGTGTAATTTTGTCGTGGTTAAATTGCAGTTTGAATGATGTGATGAGTTCTGCTGAGGTCTGTCTGTAATTATTCGAGGTTCATGTTTGTAATTATGTTATTTTGAGGTTAATGTTTTGCATGTCGAGGTATGCATTTTCGTGATTTTATTGATGAAGTTTTCCCTTCAGTGTTTGACATTCATGTGTTGATATTGATTATCATGATTTACTATTAGATATGTTGAGGTTTATAGCAAATCTATTGAGTTTTGTAATCTGTGGTTTATTGTAATTAATTGAGGATTGATTTATGTGATTTTATCGTTGAGGATTGATTTATGTGATTTTATCGTTGAGGTTCATGGATAACGTGTTGATGTGTTAAATTTGGTTACCTTTTGATGAGGTTTTATCTTTACTGTTTGACATTTTTTTGTAGTTGCTGAGCTTCATGCTATATTTATTGATATTTGTCATGTGATGATTGATTTATGTGAATTTAATTTTGAGGTTCTTGTCTAGGATGTTTAGGTGTGTTTTTTTAAAACTTTTGATGAGGTTTACCCTTTACTGTTTGACATTTTATGCGTAGATGCTGAGATTCATGCTAACTTTATTGATGTTTTGTCATCTGATTGATTTATGTGAATTTAATTGTGAGGTTTATGTCTGATATGTTGAGTTGGGGTTTTCAATAAATTTTTAATGAGGTTTGCCCTTCACAGTTTGACATTTTATGTGTAGTTGCTGAAGTTCATGATAAATATATTGATGTTTGTCAGTCGTGTTCATTATATTATTTTCATATTTGATTGATGTGAATTTAGTTTTGAGGTTCATGTCTAATATGTTGAGGTGTGTTTCTTGGAGACATTTTGATGAGTTTTATTCTATAGTTTGACATTTTTGTTTACTTGATAAGGTTTATGCCAAGATTATTGAGTTTTACCATCTGGTTTTTGTTTTTTTTTCTTTAACATCACCTTCTGAGTCACCTATTGTTTGACCTCGGCATTCTACATGCACACGTACACAAATTGACACAATGAAAAGTCGTATAAGTAAATTGAATTTACCTCAGACTAGTTCGTCAAATCTTGTACATGTTGAGGAGTATGTTCCAATTGTACGCCGACAACCGAAGAGAAAGGTAGCTAGTGGTAGAAGAAGAAGTTCTAAAGAAATTGTGCATTCGATGCCAAGAATTATGAAGTCTCAGAATATGCAGAGAATTTCTAAAGATGAAGGTGCTTATTTGAAAGAATTACTGGATGATGCATCAAGTTTGGATGATGTTTGTAAGTGTTTGATTTTGTATTTTTGTTTTTTTGTTGATGTTATTTTTTGCACTTTGTTGATGGTATCTTTTATTTTTTATACAGGTTCATATGTTGGTGTTAAGGTTGATAAGATTCATGATGATGTTTTTGACAATGAAAATGAAGTTTACCTTATAGCTCGTGACAAGGATGGTGACGAGGATGGTTAGTATTTCATATTTCATGTTACAGTTTCTCTTTTTTATTGTTACCTTTTTCTGTTTGTTGATTTTTGTGTTTTTGGGTTTTGGTATAAGTTCAATTGTTTGTGAGACTGTTGTGAGTCGTAAGGAGGTTTAAATGGAGGTTGTGGAACTTGTGATGCTATTTCTTCTGGTTATGAGGCTCAAGATGTGGCTTCTGATGTTAATGTGACAATTTATGATGATGTTGTTACTTTTGTTGCTGTTGAGCAAGATGTTGTTCCTGAAAATGTTGCAGAGGGTTGTAAGTAATTTATGTTTTGGCTTTTCATCTTTGTTTGTCGGTGCTTCTTTTTTCTATTGTCTTATTATGTTTTAGTTTTTTTTCAGGCTCGGCTGTGGCTGGTTTCGAAAATGTTGATGCTTCAGTTGTTCAGATGTCAGTACCTGATTCTGATGAAATTCCATCTATTTTTGTTGTGGTTTCACCAGTTCTCATTGGTGTTCGACCAGCTCCAGTTGAGGTTCCAGTAGTCAAGGTTCCACCATGCCCTGTTGTGGTTCCACCAACTGTAGTTTCTGCTTCCGAGGTACCACCAGCTTCTGTTGAGGTACCAACTGCTCAAGGTTCTTCAACTGCTGATGGTGAGGGTACTATTTTTTGTTGTTATTTGCTTCATTATTTGTTTAATTTAGTGCTTTGTTGATGTAATTGTGTTTATTGCAATGGAGCATGTTGTTGTGGCCCCTCGTAAAGTTTTCCATAAACGTGGAGCAGTTAAAAAATTTCCTACTCTATACAGCTTGAGGAAGAAGATGGTAGCCCATAAGGGTTCTACATGAATGTGATCTTGTTTTCAGTAAGTTTTTTACATGTCATGCGGCATTTTTTTACGATGCTGTTTTTCATGTTATTTACCTTTTTCTTCTTGTTTTTTATACAGGTCTTGAACGTGATGCTGAGTTGAATGTTGGTTTAGGAATGCAGTCTGAACTGCAAATGTTGATTCCAATGAGGTTAATAAGGATTTGAATGAGGTTCCTAAGAAGTTTGATGAAGTGAATCCAAAGCTAGCAGAAGACTTTTTGAATGCTGTTGTGAAAGGTAATTTTTTATGTTTTACTTTACTTATTAAAACTGTATTGTTTTTATGTCTATTTTTGTTATCATATTTCTTGATTATGCTTTTTCATGTTGATTTTTTTTGTAGTTGTGATGAATTTTGCAAGTGATGTGCATTTAGAGGATATTCAGTTACCAAAATCTAGAAATGGGGATGTAGAATAAGCTCTTGATAAGGAAGATGATTTTGATATTTGGAGTCAAGCATTGTCTCAGTCTCCTCATTTTCAGCTTAAAAAGAAGAAGCATGATCCCGTATTGAATGTTAAGCAAATGAAGGAGTCAAAGGCTACCTCTTCTGGGACTGGCAAGGGTAAAGAGAAGGTTTTTGTGAAGGGTATGCAGTCTAAGGATGCTGTTTCAAGGAATTTGAAGGTAAGGACGAGGTCTTCATTTTTGAAATACCTGGACCCTGCAAGTGTTGATGTTTGTTTGGGTAAGGTTGTTTGAAAATTTGTTGAGGAAAAAGGTTCCCCTTTGAAGAAGGTGTGGGAAAGAAAGTCGATGGGAAGCGAAGAGCTGAGATTTCTCCAGTTGTAAAGAAGTCTGAAAAGAAAGAAAAATTGGAATCGCTGATGCAGGCCTTGATGATATGTAAGTTTTCAGTTTTATGGTTCAATTCTCTTTTTTTCTCGTGATGAGGTTTTTTTGGATGCTGATGTTCTATGCTGAATATGTTTTATCGATGGTTTTTATTTTTCAAAATGTTTTAACAAGTTCTTGGATATGAATTTTTAAGAAGGCACACTAGTTTTTTAATATGTTGTTGGTGTTTTCTGGTTTTCAAATGAGGTTTTGGATATATATATATATATAGTTTTACATTCATTTCATGGTTAGGTTTACTTGCTTAGGTTCTTCTTTTTCATACTTTTTCCCCAAATCAAAATTTAAGACCACATGCATGACTTTGAAATTTGTTGAGGTTTTGGATGAATTGAAACAATCTCAGATTAAAGCTATTGAACATATTGAATTTGGTAGTTTATTGAGGTTTGGTATTAAGCATGTGCCTAAATATTTGGTTCAAATTTTGATACAGAACTTTAATTCTACACCTCAAGTCCAAGAGGTTGGTAGTGACAAATATTCACTAGATAAGAATGACATATTTGATATGTTCCAGCTTCCTATATCAAATAAGGCTATTATTGAGGTTAGTCATAAGGGTTTAGGTACGGCTGCTGCTGATGATAATTCCATTAGGTTTAGGTGGATTGAAAATACGCGATTAAGGATGAGATTATTATTGTGAAGGATTTATATAATGATATCCCAAATCTATTGAGGGAAGATGAAATGCCTGATTTTAAGCGTATTTTTGTAATGTTTGCCTTGGCATGTTTTTTAGCTCCTATTGCTCGTAGCACTGCAGATTTGCATATAGTGAGTTCCTTAGAAAATGTTGATTAGATTTCTAGTTTTGATTAGTGTGGATTTGTGTGAAAGAGGTTCTATAGGAGTATTTGTAAGGTTCAACATTCACATAAATTCAATTCTTAAATATATGTTTGATTATCCCACTTGTTGCTTTCTTTTATCGTTATTAAGTTCTGGGATTTAGTGATGCGGATGACCTTCAATTGCACCAACATTGGGATACTTAAAATGTGATGAAGCAATGCCATGTATATCATCGTGGAGGTTATACTGGTTTCCTTAGAAGTAGTTGTCAGTTTCCATTGAGTAAGAATGAAGTCTTGGTTGGTTGTGTTTCAATCACAAAGAATCCTTCTTCTATTGCTGGAGCATCATCTTCGACGAGCAGAAAGCGCGTTTTATGTAGTTGGAGTTGCATGTTGGTGTAGAGGATGATGAGGAAATTGAGCGCACTGCAAAAAGTGTAAATTATAATATTTAGAGTTTAACTCCGGTGTTTTTTACCAGTTTTTTGTGCTGATGTTTTTATTTTATATGAGATTATGTTTTGTATGGTGAGGTTTCTCACTTTTCATGCTTCTTGATTGTGTTGTTTTTCCCTTAGTTTTATGAGTTTATTGAGGTTCAGTTCGAATCCTTGATGGTGCTGAGTTTATGTTTTTTTTGTGTGATAAGAAAATCGAAGAAGCTGCATTGTTTGAATTTGTAGTTTAGTTATTGTTGAGGTCCACTTTTTTATGAGGTTTACTATTTTCATGCTGAGATTCAATATAGAGAGAGATTTTTTATGATGTTTGTGGGTTTTTTATGTTACTGGTCTTTTATTGTGTTTTAAGATGATCTAATGTTTATGATCTAATTATTCTTTTTTCCATCTCTGTTTTGGTAGCCTTTGGAAGTTGTGATGAAGACATTCAAGAGGCTTGTTTCAATTTCAAGTGAGTAATTTGATGAATCTTTTTATAAGATTAGTGAAAAATACACTGAAACAGGCAACCAAAAAGTGAATGAAGCAGACAGTCCCAAGGGCAATGAAGAATGTTCCACTGTTCCAGTTCCTAATTTTGAAATGTTTCTAGATGACTATTTCTCATTGTCTGCACTTTCTCAGATGGATGCAATGATCAAGGATGTGCTTGACAAAAAGGCAAAGGCTGCTCTGGATGTTGGGGCTTCTGATATTCCATCATTTGATCTTTTTAGGTTCATTAATAATAGAAAAAATGATGATGGGATTCTGTAGTTGTAGCATATTTTGGTTTAGGATTTGTAATGTTTTGTTGATGAATGGAATATTTTAGATTTTTATTTGTTGAATTTTCTTTTGGTTGGTGAATTACAAGAATGATGACTTGAAGTATGTATTTAGTGAGTTTGTTTACCAGATTATTTTTGGTAGTTGCATTTTCTTTGTTAGGTAATAAGGTTCATTTTCTTGACGATGACATTGTATGATTTTAATGCTCAGTTTTTTTTAACTGTTCAATGTTTTTAATGCACTTTTTCAGTTGCTTTAAGCATTTTACCTAACAAGTTATGTTTCTCGTTTAGAATAAGAAACCTCTTCAAATGTATAAACAACCTCTTCAACCTTTTTATTATTAATATCTTTGGTATAAGACAAGTAGTTGGCAATGTATGAGTTTCATGTATTTTGTGACAACATTCATTCTTTTTTGGTGATGTTTTCATTAATAATATAAAATAAATAGAAAATGTAATTAAAAAGGAACCCCACTTCCCATGTTTTATGGAAGTTGTGAAAGTAGTGGAGGAGTGGAGAATGTGACAATGGAAATCATGGGATAATGCATATTTTGTAATAGTGAAGGAGGTGTGTTAGTGATGCTAGAAAATAGATATTTGATTAATTGACGTTTCTATTAACGGTAATGAGTTTCTTTTAAATGGTATTAACTTTTCTTATTCCAATGTTTAATTATTGCTTTTCAGCTTTTTTTAAAAAACTTTTAATGCATTTTTTGGTTTTGATAAACATTAAACCTTTCCATTTCCCTTAAGATTTTTTCCCTCTTCCTAACAGTTAAACTCTTCAAATTCCCCCTCTTTCTATATTAGTTGAAATATTAGCTTTTGTATTCTACCTTTTTCACTAAGATTTTGCATTCAAATTTCTTTACGTACTTAACTCTTTGAAAATGGCTTATGATGGTTCTTTCTTGTCCGTTGAAATGCTTTTAGAAATTTCTTTTCACCTTCTTCTCTTCTCTGATTTTCTTTCAATGAGAGGAGCGCCAATTTTAGTGCAATGCAGTCGATAGGAATTCATTCAATGGTCGTTTTCTCCCTATGTTGATGGGTCCAATGGTCCCTGATGGTGCCGGACGTTACTTTTTCTTGTTGATGAAGAGAATTTTTTTGATGAGGCTTCATCTTCCGGAACTTGAAAGCAGAATGTGTATTGAGGTACGTTTCGGGTGGTTGCTTGTGTTAGAGTTAGGTGAAGGATTTTTGTTCAATGCGTACTCAAATACCATAATGCAGCTCCCTCACTGTTATGATAATTTTCTCGATGGAGGTAACTATACTAGGAAGGGTGCATTATTAGTTAATTCGGGTTCTGCTTCTACTTATCATCTTATGGTTGTTTGTTTGGATGGAACTTTAGGAATTTATAGATCAGTTGATCACACATGGTCTAGAATTGACGCTGGTGTGGAATTTATTGATATTAAATACTACAATGGGAGATTTTACACCGTTTCTAAAACTGAAGGTGGTGTTACGACTGTTTGGTATTGTGATCCCTTCGGGCATAATTTGATGAGGTTCATGTATTGGTTGCTGATATTCTTGGGTATTGTTACGACTTTCACTATGACGAGTATTATTTGGCTGAATCATCCAATAGGAGACTTGTTTTGGTTAGGGTCCGCCAATCTTTTGTTGTTACTTCTTTTGACATATTTGAAATAGATGTTGAGAATAGAAAGTCTATGGTGATTCATGGGTTGGGAAGCGATGCATTTTTTTAGGTAACAATGCGGCTTTCATGGTGGATTCGTCATCAGCTCCCGAGGGTACATTGAAGCCGAACTCTGTCTACTTTACTGGTCAATTAATGCATGAACTTTTCTAGGGTGGTGAAGAGAGGTATGCTTCTACTTATGAGTTTGAAGATGGAACGATAGAGGTTTTAGATCCCAGTCTTCCTGGTCGTTCCGCATATGGATATGAGTCGTTGTGGATTTTTATTTCTTATGATTAGTTTTATGTATTTCAAGTTCATGTTGTAATCTGAATATTTTATTAATGAAGAAGTTTCAGTTTATATATTGAGTTTCATTTGTACTGCATTGAACTTCATTTACTACATACTTGATGTTCCTCTGAGGACTTTGTACACCTTTTATTTTGGAAATAAAGTTGTTTCAGAAATGAACTTAAATACAACTACTATGTAAGCATAACAAGAAAGTGGAAACATCAATTTCAATAACTGTAACCTCAACTTGTATTATTGAAATATCAGCAAAACTTTTTAAAGTGCTTTGATAGAAGCTATTGATGTTCCTCAACAGGAAATGAGGTTTTTGCATAATAAACTGATGTTCTAATAATTTCAACTGAATAGACATTCACATTAATTCAATACATTATAATATAAACAACAACTCCTTGTTGACACAGAACGATTAAAACATGTGTGTTTGGTGTCTTGGATCTAAATTCATCAGCACGTGGCTTCTTCCTTTCAATTGCTTATTTTTCTCTTTTGATTCTACCCTTTATCCTTTTGTATTCTGGATTAAGGACAGTGGGTGCAAGTATGCATTATGTTTGTGTTGTCGTGCTTGTTTATGAAACTGTAATGTCTTCGACAACGTGTGAGGTTAGGGCGTTGATGATGGTTAAGTGTGTATCAAAAGTTTCTTCTAGTATTCTTTTTGCTTCAATGTTTTCCTCACTCTTCAACACCAAATTGTAGAATTTCCTTGTCATCTGTAGACTCCATGGTATTCTGTCTCTCAGTTCTGGAGTCTAACAATCAAGGAAACATCGTTGACAAGTATATGGCTATGTCAGTCAGAAAGAACATCGGGATTTAAAATAGGAACATTATTGACAATTATGGAAACCTCATTCAGTATCATAGGAACATCAACAGAAGTACCAAATCATCTCAGATACTGATCATTCTACTATATAATTTAGAAGAGGTAATCTAGAACTCAGTAAATAGCATAATTGATACTGAAAACATCTCTATTGTAAATATTAACCTCATTCAGAATATTATAATATTGATAGTTTTTATTACCTGTTTTGTGCCTGTGCTCTTGGTCTAGTTGTTCCAGATTTCCATTTTTGCCATCTTAGTCTATCTCAAGCTTATGTACTCGTCTTGGATTCTTGTTTCATTGAACATGTGCAATACACGTAGGCTATGGTTGAAGAGGAACCAGACTTCATCAAAGTGTTTGCAGGAACATTTCACTTTTGCTTGTTCATTTGTTGTTGCCTTTGAGTATAGAACTGATTCTGGTCTTGAGTTACTAGTTTTGTGCAAAACTTCATAAATGTACAGGGTTCCACTTTTCATTCCCAGATATGCTCTTGATGCTATTCCGATATCTCATTGTAGCCTGAAATACTTGTAGATCATGTGTGTGTAGATTCTTGATGCGTGTTTGGGGATTGCTGGACCTTATTCTTCTTCTTTTGGTTTTGCTTTGGAACAATAGAACTCTTTCTCCATTTCCTTGGCTCTCAGTTGTGGATTGTGGCACAGTAAATCTGATAAAATTTGACGAGTGTTGCAGTCTTTGATACTTTGAAACTGACAGCAACATTTGTACTCACTTTTTTGTGAAGACAATGTCCTATCTGAGAAGCAGTCATTGCTTAATGCAGTGCACCATTTATCTCGTAGCGTGTATAGTCGCTTGAACCAAGTATGGTTTTGTAGATCATAATTGTTGATAATTTATGGCCATTCTTTTTTGAATTCTTCCTCATCTGAGCAGAACATCAGGCACTTGTCAAATGCTTTGCTGAATTCATAGTCGCTCCTCAAATTACCGTAGTGGCTCATGGCATTTTGTTTTAGATGCCAAATACAAAGTCTAAGTCTTGTGTTGGGGTACACTATAAATTAATAAATAAAAATAGCAACCTCAAATGGAGTTTCTCAAACGTTATCTGAGAAAAAAGAAAACTCATTTAAGATTAGTTAAACATCATCAACAAAAAATGAAACCTCATCATAAATTATTGAAACATAAGTAAGAAGACAAATGTATGTGTATCGTACCTCCTGTATGGATTTTTACATAGCCTGGTCCTGATCTGTGAAAATAGTGATAGGCTTCATTTCTCCTATAGATTTTTTGAATGTGTTCAACAACCACACAAAGGTTTATGTTGTTTCATCGTTGATGAAGATACATCCAAACATGACATTCATTCTGTTATTGTTGAGGCCAACAAAAAGAGCGCATATGAGGTTGTATTTGTTGGTTTGATATGTCGTATCAAAAGCCAGCAAATCACCACATACCTTGAAATCTTCAGCCATCATGAAATCTCTCCAGAATAGTGCAGACATTCTTCCCTCACTTTCAATCTTTACCCTAAAAAAGAAGACATCTTCTTTTTCATTCTGTTCTATGAGCATGTCAATTAATTTTTGTACATTTCCATCTTCTATTTGTTTCATTTTGAGTCTACTCACATAGTTGTTGTGATCCCTCATGATGTGCCCGATTAATTCTTTACCTCCAACATCGTTTACCATGTACCTATATCCATCTGCTGGTGCAGTCAGGCTTGTTCCATCGCTTCAATTTATTTTCCCTTTTCAAGGTCTATTTTTATTTTACTTCTGTGTAGATATTTCCACTGAGGAAGGGTGAGTTCATGACTGTGATTTACCATATGTTGATGGACTGTGTACATGTCATCCTCAGTCAGTTTGATAAACTTCTTAGCTCTGCATCATGTTCTTGTTAGAAATAATTCCTTCCTCTTTCTATTGTTATTCTCAACTAAGGAATCAGAATTGTTGTTTGTTTTACCTTCACAAGAACATGTGTAGTATCTTCCCTTCAACTTCTTATCGTTTATCCTACGTGTTGTTGATTTTCGTATACTGAAACTCTTGCTTTTGAGTGGCTGCGGTATAGGTCTTCTAACTCTTCCCATGTTCTTGCTGTCACCCCTTCCAAGTTTTCGTAGACATCAACAACCTGTATTTCATTAGCAGGTCCTGTTTTATAAACATCAAACAGGAACAACAAGTAACTTCAAGACCTATATGTAAACCTCAGTAGATAAGATAGGAACCTCATAATATATTATGAATAACTCAACCAAAAAAAAAGCAATCTCATTATCATGTACAGTAAACAACATGTGAAAAAAACACAAATTTCATGCTATAAACTTCCTTGCATCAGGTCCTGTTTTATAAACATCAAACAGGAGCAATAGTTAACTTCAAGACCTATATGTAAACCTCAGTAGATAAAATAGGAACCTCCTAATATATTATGAATAACTCAACAAAAATAGCAATCTCATGATTATGTACAGTAAACAACATGTAAAAAATACAATTCACATGCAATAAACTTCACACTGCTTCAGGTCCTGTTTTTTAAACATCAAACATGAGCTACGGTGAACCTCAACATCTATATGTAAATCTCAGTACATAAAACAGGAACCTCATAACATATTATGAATTACAGAACAAAAAACAACCTCATGATCATGTACTGTAAACAATAGTAGTAAAAAAATCTCTTGCTATAACTTGTCACATCATCATGATAAATATGAACATCAGTATGAAAGATACAAATTTCATGCTATTAGATCAATGAAAATTAACTAAAAAATAGGGAACATCATTCATATATTAAGCAAGGATTCTTAGTTACCCCAGAATGTACTAGACTTCATTCTGTGTATAAGTACATCTTATATGAAAGAATAAGCCTCAATTCTTCGTCGACATTACCTGTTATTTATATAATCTCATTTTTCTCAGAGTAAGTTCCTGTTTGAAGTTCCTGATTTTGATATGATGTCAAAGTAAGTTCCTAATTTTTTTCTGGTGAGATTCATACAACTTATTTTTCCTGTTAATTCTATCAATTAGAACATCTTTTCTATCGCTTTCATGAACAAATTAAAGAATATTTTAGAATAAATTTGTTTACCAGGTCGAATCTTCGTTGTTTGAAGCTTCACATGTGCTCATCTTTTGAATACGTAGGGATAGGAGCTGAAATCGTTGATATTGGAGGTGAAGTCGTCCAGATTTCATCCCGGTTAGATGAGCTTCAGATCGAGCGAATTTTGGAATATGAGGTTAAAGATTAGAGAGAAGAGATTGGAGAGAGAAAGAAAAGGCCATTTTTTGTGTTTGTGATATTTTATTTCCAAATTTGCACATCAGCCCCTCTATTTTCTCGGTCTTTTCAAATATAGTGCCGGAAAAATATTACGCCCAGGCCCCAATTTTTATAGTAAGGTGGTTTGCCTTGGTCCCTGCCTAAAATTTAGACTGCCTCACAGGAGATCATCTCAAATAAATTTTAGTAAAATTACATCTTTTAATTAAAAATATTAAAAGTATTCTAACAAGAATGAAAATAATTGTATTTTTTATTAATTGAATAATTTATAATTTATAATTAAATATAATATAATATTATTATTTTAAATTATATAAAAATATAATCATAATTTTATTTATTATTTAAATATTAATATATTTAAAAATTTGTTCATTTTATTGAATAAATTATTAAAAAATTAGTATGGTTTGGGTCAATTTTGTGACCCTGCCCTACCCCACCCAAACTAGAAGAATTTTGACCCAACCCGACCCGACCCATTTGACCCAAAGTTTTGGGTCAATTTGGGTCGGGGCAGCTGACCCGCCCCAACCCCCCTAGTTTGATACATTCAATTGGAATTGCATTAAATTTTCATTCATTGTAAAAAAAAATCTCTTTCTACAAATATAGGGAATGAAGTCTTTTCTCTCATCAAAATAACTATTTTAGGGAATGAGATGAGGAACCTGTTGGAGTTGAAAAATCACGTAGAATCCAAACTGTTGGAATTTCTCTTATACCGTAAATAATAGGGATTCCCTATAATAGAGAGTTTCATTGGTTATAAGAATTATACATGATTTTTCAACTCCAACAGTTTTTCTATTCCATTTCCTAAAATAGAGCGGAGCCACGAGCTACATATGTTTAACTACCCCACATGTGAATATTTGAAAGTGCAAGTATCCATAATTAAACACCCCCTGCTATCAAAAAAAATTAAAAATAAACACCCTCAGGTACAATTACATTGTAACAAGTAAGGATGATCATGGATCTAGAACCAGACCCAGAGCCATAGGGTCTAGATCCGTTGGGTCGGGTATGGGTCCAAAAAAATTAGACTCATCAAGTTCAGGTCTGGGCATGAGTCTAAATTTTAAAAATGGGTCTGGATTCGGGTCTAAAATGTGAAGATCCAGACCTGACCAAGACCCAACCCGTAAACCCATATTACCTTAACTATACATATTATTTATCCTAATTTCTAAATTACTTTCATATTCTCTTGAGTCCGTCTCTTGAAAGACGGTCTATCCATAAGTCATGGAAACACCAAGTTTTAAAGTGCAAATAAGAAGAAATGAAGACAAAATTTTCGGGTTGCATCAATCGGGTTATAAACTTTATAACTAGCACACGTTGCATAATAAAATTTTAATATTGCAACCAAGACCTTTTACGTTTTAATAATCTAATTAAACTCTGTCTTTCCATAAACCTATGGAAAGACGGTCTTTCCCAAGACCTTACCTATGCTCTTATTATTTTTATTTTAATTAAACAAATAATGTGTATAGTATATTTTTTTCCTTCAAAAATTAATTTATATCCATATTGAACTTGAAATATTTGTATTTAAGATAATACATACTCCTTCCGTCCCACTTTAATCTTCCTAATTGCCTTTTGAGAGTCAAACTTTACAAACTTTGACCCTAAATATAAATTAATATATAAATAATAAATATATCATGTGACAT
>JAULKK010282919.1:0-14120 GCA_032355705.1 Rubia peregrina
CATGATGTGTCCTCCCAGTGACCACGTCCTTTTCAGCCAGCATCGATGATAGTCCTCATCCAAATCGAATGTGATCCAGACATGCCTTCCATCCACTGCTGCAATTTGTACCTCGCCTTTGAACCAAATTGTTCGGATTTGTTGTCTGATAAAGTCCATCGTGGGGTGGCCACGACCAAATTTTCCAATTAGGGCTTTGGTATACGGCAGAGCAAGCATGTCGATTTCCTCCTCTGGGTAAAGAACTGCCACCTCTTCCTTGAAGTTATAGTGCAGATGTAGGTCGATAGAATCTGAGGTAGGCTTAGGTTGCATTAAGGTCTCAGCAAATGAAGGCTTGGTGTTTGTCCATGGCAGAGCCACCATGGCGCGCACTGTTCTGGTAGGACCGTTATACAGTGAAAGAAGACGTTATAGAGGAAGAAGAAGGAGTTAGGGTTTTCGAGAGAGCGTTTTCCTTAACAAAGATTGTTTGAAATCGAAAAAGTTATCTGTTAAATACAGAGTGATTGAATTTAAAAAGTGATTGCATTTGTTATACACTACTAAATGTGATAATTAAATAAGAAAATTTTGTTTACATTAGACCAAAAGGCGATATCGCTCGCCCGCAGCGTCCCTATCTGTCCGACACCACATACCTTGATGGGGGGGGGGAGGTAAAGTCATGGTAGCTCAGCGCCAGGACCCATTGACCGCCCGTCCTCGGTGCGCACAAGGAACCCCTGCCTCCGTCCATGGGCCAGTGGGCCTGGTGCCAGCTCAGGGAGATCCCCACACTGCCGCTGCCGAGATTTGAACCTGGGACATTGGACCAACTAATCAATGTCACAACCGTTGGAGTACACCCGTGGGTGTAAAAAATATTGTTTACATTATCAGATAAATGTAGACTTTGGAATAACTAATCCTTACAAGATGACAAAAACCTAATATTTCTAATTTTACGGGACAAAAAGTATGACTTCAGTGTTTTCAGGAAATTTATCTCATTACATCCTGACCGCTTAGCCAATTACGTGTATGACTAGGATTTAGTCTCACATAATTTGATGGTCTCACATAAGATGAGTTGTCACACCTTATCCCAATTCTCTCTCTCTCTCTCTCTCTCTCTATATATATATATATACAAAAGAAAATATGTAAAGAGTGGGGTTTTTGGTTATTTTTCTAAGTTATAGATGCAAATACAAGACAACTAGTGAAATAAGGTAAAGATGCAAAACATGCAACAAGCTACTAGAAAGATAGTAAATTACAAATTACAGGACCTTGAGCGTAGTTGATTTTCACTTCCAAAAATCTTGTCTTTTATTGAACATACAACCTATTCAATACTTTAACTACTTGTTGTGAAAATAAATCTTCCATCATTCTTTGATAGTAGTTTACAAGAGTGAATTCGAAATCTCTTGCTAAACCTCACTAATGACCTCTTTAGTTGATAAATGCCTAAAAGTATCCCATTAATGAAATTAAGTACGAAGGATCAACAAGGTTGGTAACAGTTATAAACACTACACCGTGACTAAGCATTGAAACAATTCATGCATTTACACAAGATTAGTCAAGAGCGTTCAACGTTCATAGACCTATCCTGTTTGCTACGTAAAACAAACATGACAAAGAGTTCGACATCATTACATTCATCTAGCAATTATCAAACCATCAACCCTATTAAAAGCTCTAATTAATGCTCTTGGATTCCATATCAATATAGGGGGAAACTAGCTATTTTCTCCCACCCCTTACAAGCAATCATACAAGCAATTTACATTCTCAAACTTCCAACAACATTAATGAATTCAACAACCAGCATTCAAAGCACAATAAATGCACTATAGAAAAAAACTTTAAATTGCTCATAAAGAGTTATCAAGACATGAGTTTGGAAGTCTTAATCAATTGTTCCCAAGTGATAATTTTGCCTAATAAAAATTATACTAACATCCATGGACAAATTCATACATAAACAAAGAGAGAAATGATGAAGAGAAATGAAGAACTAGGGATTCCAAGAGAGGAAATTCGACCAAAGGGAAGAGATAGAAGTGGATGGCTAAAATGCCTTTTATAGTACAAGAGAGAGGAAAAGAAAGACAAAAAATGTCAGGCTTTGCTCAAGTGAAAATGGCGGCGCACGGGCAAAAATGACGTCGCCCGGGAGGTGGAAGCTTCAGTCCAATTTTTTTGATCTTGGCTAGCTCATCCGCCCGGCACTACTAGAGATCGAGTACATAGGCACCGATATTTATTGTTGGCAGGACAATACCGGTGCTATAGATAACATATGCACCGGTAAGTGGATAATAAACCAAAATACCTGTGCATACGAATAAATCCAGCACCGGTTCTCAGATTACCGGTACCAGATACTGGAGCCTAAGAAGAAAATATGTCTGGGTGGGTAATGTTTTCGCACCGGTATAGGGATAAATGACATATACTAGTGCTTATGAAAGGGTAGCACAATATTGAGCCATAGTGTTATTTTTCAAAACCGTGTAGAAGTAATCAATGTTGACTTTAGAGACCCTTTCATTCACTCATACATGCCCAAATTGCAAATTCGCAATCATATATTATTGAACTTCATTTTGGTGTGACCAATTTTGTGATTCGACAACTTCAACTTTCTTGGAGGGACCTAAGTGCAAAAAGTAAAAAATTTACTCGTAACTCGAAATTCAAATCCTCTCAAACGAGATGCAACCCTATACACCCCCATTATATTTTCCAAGTCCATCAATAATATTTATCAACAATCGGTCACAAGAACATATCTGCAATCTTTTCTGATTTTCCTTTCTTACTTCTAAATAATCAACTCTAAGTTACTCTAGAACATGTACTAGCTCTTTCCAGCAATTCTCCAAAAAAATCATTTAATTTAATATTTCTATATTTTGGCAAAAATAACAAAAATTATATATTTTGGAGCAATTGATGACAGGGTAAAATAATTTTGGACCATAGTGTAATTTTCAAAGATTGTGCAGATATAATCAATGTTGACTTTATGGGCCCTTTTGTCCACCCATAGATGCCCAAATTACAAATTCACAATCGTATATTATTGAATTGCATTTTGGTATCACTAATTTGGTGATTCGGCAACTCCAACTTTCTTGGAGGGACCAAAGTGTAAAAAATAAAAACTTTACTCGTAACTCAAAATTGAAATCCGCTCAAACGTGATGCTACCTTACACATCCCCATTGTATTTTCCAATTTTGCAACAGAATATTTATCAACAATCGAGCACAAGAACATATCAGTGATTCTTTACGATTTCCCTTTCTTGCTTCCAAGTAATCAACTCTAAGTTACTCTAGAACATGTATTAACGGTTTCCAAAATTTCACCAAAAAATATTTTACTTTCTATGTCTTTATTTATGCAGAATAACAAAAGTTGTGTATTTTTTAGTGAAGAATAATTTCGTAAAGAATTTTTGAGTCATAGCGTAATTTTCTATAAATATGTTAGAGGCGCTTATGTTGACCCATTGTAGACAAAAAAATTAATACACGATCGTTTCTTATTTAATTGTGTATTGGTATGTTCAATTTTGTGATTCACTGCCTCTAAGTTATGACAGGAAAATGAATTTCACAATTTTGGAGTGATTGATTAAAATTTGAAATATTGTAGTTAGCACTAGTATTTGTTACTTAGGCACCGGTATTTGTACCGATGCTAGGTTCTTAGAAAAAATCTCACAGGTTTGCACTAGGGTTCCAAAAAGAAAGAAAAAACTCATTTAAAGCAGCGCTACGTAACTTTTTTTTCATATACAATTGCACCAGTATTGTCCTATTTATACCGGTGCTAGGTACTTAGACAAATATTGCGGGTTTGCTCCCGAATACCAAAAAGAAAGGGAAAGAGCCATTTAAAGCAGCTCTAAGTTGCTGCTTTTCATATACATTTGCACCAGTATTGTCCCATTTATACCGGTGCTAGGTACTTAGAAAAATATTGCGGGTTCACTCTCGGGTTCCAAAAAGAAAGGAAAAAATTCATATAAAGCAGCGCTAAGCAACTTCTTATTATATACATTTGCACCGGTATTGTCCAATTTATACCGGTGCTAGCTACTTAGAAAAAATATCGCGGGTTTGCTCTCGGGTTCCAAAAAGACTTGTCCCTTTGATGGAAACACCCCATCGACAATGAAAATTAGCGATCCAGCGCCCAGATCAAGGCGCTAATTTTTTTGGTGAAATTGACGAGAACATTTAGCGCCAATTTGGCCAAAAAACTCTAGAGAACACACGGGATTTGGTCGGAAATTGACCATATTTAACCAGAAGGTCGTCAATAAAAATTTTGGAATTACTATCAGCGAATTCCAAAATTAAGACCATAAGTGAAATTATTCAAAAATTGAGCCAATAACTTCCGTGGCCCTCAAACCATCCTCATCGTTCACCTTTGCCCCTCCATTTTCCCCATACTTTAGGCCCTTGAACTTACAAAACTGGTGAATTGGCGGCCCTTCCGTCAGGTAAATTAGTTAGAGTATATTTTCAGCGTTAAATTTAAAGGCAAAAATGACATTTTCCATTTTCTTTTATCCTTTTCTTTTTCCCATTTCTTCTTTCTCTTTTATTTTTTTGTTTCCCCCCATCTCCTTTTCGAACACTGTTCATCTGTCATTCCACCACCGGATTGAAAGTTCTGCCACCCGTCTATCATTCCGACACCGCCTGGGAAGCCCAAAGAAGACATAACGCCGCCCAAGCCCTTTTGATATTCGTGAAGCCAAAATTGAATGTTAATGTAGTGAATTCTTCTTCTTCATCGTTGAGTACGGAGATAAGCGGAGTCGGTGGATCCGAGAGTAGGTATGCTTGCGAAAGCTGCGGATCAGAAATTTAATGTTAGTGTAGTGAAGTTTTCTTCTTCATCGTTGAAGATGGAGCACAGTGGAGCCGGAAAATCTGAGAGTATGCCTGCTTGTGGGAGCTAGCGGATTCGTTGAACACGGAGCATTCAATAATAGGGATGATGATAGCCTCGTTAAAATCGATCGTTCTGACTGAGAGAGGCCATTGAGATCCACCAATGGGGAAAGGGAAGGGGAAAGGGAATGGGGAAAAGGGAAAGCGGCGATGACGGTGGTCTGCAGCTGAACTAGGGTTTCAGGAGCTGGAGGTTCTACTGGAGGAAGGAAAAGGAAAAGGAAAAGGAAAAGGAAAAGGAAAGGAAAGAAAAATGAAAAAGAAAGGGAAAGGAAAAGGAAAAAGAAAATGGAAAGGGTCAATTTTGCACTTAAAAATTAATGTTTTTGACCTAATTTAACAGCTAAACCAGACGGAAGGGCCACAATTCACCAGTTTTATAAGTCTAGGGGCCTAAAGTGTGGGAAAAAGTGGAGGGACAAAGGTGATCGATGGGGATAGTAATTTGTTCTTAAAATTTTAATTTAATTTATTTTTTATGTAAATTCAAAATACACATTGTATTTTAAAGGTATAAATACAAAGCATAATTAGTAAAATAAAGGGTGTAAAATAGCAATTCACTTTTCAAAATTTAATAATTTATTTATTTTCAATAGAAATTAATGCTTTTATATGCTTTTTAAAAATAAATGTAATTTAGAATTTAAAGAACACTTATCAGTTTTTATGTAAACATGTTGACTACAAAAACACGATGTTTAATTAGAATAATATAAATTCAGGGGTTTATACTCTACAGTAACTGCAAGTGAAACATTTGAGTTTATCCAAATAGCTTGTTACCCGGATTTTTAATTTCTTTAACCCACAAATTTTCATCTTTTTGTGGTAAAATATCACTTGAGTCCCTAGTCTTTCTATAACTTATTAAAAGACTGTATTTCAAGAAACGGACTCAAATATATATATATGTTTACCTAACTGGTTTTTGCATAGTTAAAAATGAGACGGTGTTAGGAAAGGTGGCATGTCTATAAACTTATAGACATGCTAGGGACTATTTTACAAAATGAGGTTCAATTTATAATCAATAAAAAAATTGGGTACTGACCATAAATAGCTTATAGAAAGACTGTACTTCAAGAGACGGACTCAAATATGTTTAACTAATTGGTTTTTGCATATTTAAAAATGAGAAGGCCTCAGGAAATGTGGCATGTCTATACACTTATGGATAAGCTAGGGACTATTTTGTAAAATGATGTTCACATTGTAATTAATCAGAAATTGGGTGCTAATTAGAAATAATGGTTTTATTTTTATATTTTAATTTCTTTATTTCTCTCCTGGATGGTTACTTCTTCCTCATTTTCAGTATGTCTTTTCTCTCTCATCGCTCTTCTTCTCCTCTCTCATTTTTTTCTCCCGCTCACCTCCTGTGCTCCACCTCTTCTCCGTCTTGTTTCACCACCGTTTCTTCACTTTTTCGCCGTCATATTTTTCTGCTTCTATTCCGCATCTTCTCTACGCTCATTTTCCGCTCATTTCCCAGCATCGCGTTTCCATTTTTTCCGATGATTTTCCCAGCTCACTTCTATGAGAAAATTCCTTGAAAATCATCACATCCGGTCAGACCATCAGGTTTGCAGTTTTTTTATCTCCTGGTTCAATATATCTTGTGATTATGTGAATCTATGTATATATAGGTATTGTAATGTTTGATTTGGAATTATCACGTTATTTTTGAGGTGAAGCCACTAAGTTTTAGTTGGTTTTTATTTTTTTATTTCGTAAGTTGTACACATGGGTTAAATTTTATAATATTGATGTTTGTTTGTGATTTTCAGCTAGATTGATTGTTGAGTGTTAGATATGCATTGTTTTTTTCCCTGTGTTTTGAGTTGCTTATGCATTTTTCTTTGATATGATTTTTAATTATCCTTTTGTTGTTACAACTAACTTGTTAATTGTTCATCTTGAATTACGAGTTGCATTCGTTTACTTATATGGTGTAGCTGTTATTATTCAATGGGTACTTGTTAGTTGTACTGTGAATGACCTTTCATTTTCATTCGTTTGTTGATTGTTTGTTTTGAATTACGAGTTGCATCTGTTTACTTATATGTTACATCAGTTAGGATTCAGTGTATACTTGTTAGTTGTAATGTGAATGTCTTTTTTATTTTTATTAATTGTTGATTTTTCATTTTGAATTACGAGTTGCATTTATTTACTTATATGTTGCGTCTTTTAGTATCCAATGTATACTTGTTAGTTATGTTGCTTTTACGTCCTAAAGACAATAATTATTAAATTATAAAATAGATTTATTGCCAACGTGAATTGGAAACTAAAGGGTCACACATAATAGGACTGCTTATTAGATTAAATAGATTGGAAGATTATTTTTATAGTTAAAGTAATTTTCAAGGAGATAAATAAGTATGAAACCCTAGGATTTCCATAATGGGCCAAGCCCACATATGGTAGCTTATTTATATCCACCCATGTACTCTAAAAAGACACAACTCTCATTTTGACCAGACCGTCAAATATAGAATACAGAAACTATCTATCCATTTCAGGTTTCTGATATGGTTTGTGTGGATACCTTGGACGTCGGACATTTGTGCGGCTACGAGTGATTAACAACTGTCGTTGCAAGGTTGAATTCGTAACTAGGTATGAATTCTTCATCCGTATTAACATGTTAATATTAATCTATTCATTTCAATGTGATTTTTGAGTAATCAATCTTTTAATTCCGCCATATATAATTGATTAAAATTTTAAATTGCATAAGTTTAACTTTCCATATTTTGTGTACTACTACTATATAATATGAGTAAGTAGAAAATTCTAATTTTCAGTAATTAGTTAGCCCTAAAAATTTCTTCAAAATTTGAGAATGGTTCTCATCTGAAGATTATGACTAAATTTTCCAAAACTAAGGTGAACAATTTAGAGTGTTTAGAAGAAAAAAGAGAGTAGATGATGATATAACCGTTGTATCTCTTAAACCAGTACTTATTGTTATGGATGACACATGTTCACAAAGTATGGTGCATTTGAATGATGATTGATGTATTATTATCCGTTAATTTTAAGTGTGGTCCTAGTTAAACAATTATTCATTATTGAAAGTTGAGAGTTGAAAGTTTTCTTATAAGATAAAGATTGAAAGATGATAGTTTAATGATATGATCCATGATTAATTTGAAAATTATTTGTGAAATTAACTATTTTATTTCTTGAACTAAAATTGTAAGATATTGTATACTGAAATGAGGAATTTTAGTAGTTTCTTCCTCTGGGGCAATGCTAAATATTATTTTAATTTGTATTTAATAATTTTATATATAATAGCATATGTATTTTTGAAATAGGTATAGTAAATAATAATAATTAGATAGATAATAATGAAAGAACTCATATAATTAACAACAGTTATAAAAGTATGTATTTGAAATTATTATTTCACTATTGGAATAATAATAAATCGTTACAAATTTTAGTTTATCTGAAATATGGTTTATCATGTTTGACATGTAAGGATGAATAAATTAGTTATTCTCTTATATAATGAAAATCAATTTTGAATTGATTTTTATATATGGATAATTTATATTATCCAAATAAGATAACATACCTTTAATGTCAGAACATGTCGGGTTTATGATATGTGGAACTTTTAATTTTGAATCGATTATGACACGTAAATATCGTTATCATGTTTATTGACTGAAAATACTTTTAATTGAAAAGTTAAATTATCGTTGACTGATACATTTGATGTATTTGGTCTTATAACAGTTAATATTAGAGAACATTTTGCATAACTCAATTTCAATCATTCGGATGATTAAATAACACTTATTGATGTGTATGAGTTTTGGAATTTCAATAGTTCAAATAAATAAATGAAATTAAAATGTTCAGATATGGGTAATCTAGTATTAAGATTGGATCATATAGTTATCATTATACGCACTTTAAGATAGTAATGTATAAAACTAAATCTAAAATATTTGATATTTACGATTTATACAGTCTTTAGATTATGTCATTACTATTATCTCTTATTTTCATATAGTTGATTATATTAGATATACTTTCTCTATGACAAGTTGTCTCATAGTAAAGTATTTTTCAAAAATAAAGAGTTTATTCCAAAAATAAGTGGGAGAAATTTTAACTACAAATAACAAAATTAACTATAGGAATAAATATGTCACATGATGATGTGATTGCAATAGTTGCATGAAACAGTCAAGGTTTACGAATTTGTATTGTACAAGATGAGTTTTATATGATACACGTTTTAATCTCTTATTAAAACTATTATAGATTGTGCAAAATAACAAATTTTATTTGGATTTTAATATTTTATTTGAAGATCAAAAAGTTGATTTTGTCAAATTAAATTAATTATAAATCCCGCACAATCAAATCAATTAGTCAGAGCGATAATAATTTCTTATTGCATTATGTGTGATAAATGCATGTAGAAAATGAATTCGAGAAAATTCAATAAGAAAATTCTAAAATATTATAATTCACAACATTGATTTTTTGCATTGATATTGTTTTGTGTGTATTTAAGAGGTAAATACATTTAAAGAATAGTTTAGAGACGTATTAGAAACTATTGTCAATAGAAATTCAGCTGATTACGGTACTGTGGATTTTTCAAAGATTTAGATCTCATGAAAATATAATTTTTCATAACTTACTCATGATTATTTTATGTTACATGTCTAGCACAATAAAGTGTTCAAATATTTACTGGACTCATTGATGCAAAATATTATCAATTGATTTTGATCAATGATAAAATACTAAGAGTAGAAATTAATGTCCACTAGATTCTCGTTGATGATGAAGTTATTCAATAGTTGACTAAAACAATTAGATTGCATTGGTTTAGTCAAAGTGAGAGTTTAGTATATGGACAAGATAGAAACCAACTTGAGTTTATGCAAAAAAAAATTTGGTGATATGGAGCTATTTATTAATTGTTATTTGTTTAATTATAATAGATAAATAATAAAGTCCCTTGAATAATATTTGAATGAAAGAAATCGTAAAGTGTTACGATGATGAGATTGTTTACATGCTTACATATTATTTTTAAATTATCCCTAGTCATAGAATTAATAAGATGGGACATTGTTAATACAGATAGACTAGCACATGTTTTGTTCATTCCTATTGTAGGAACTAGTTGATCTCATCAACTATTGTAGAGACAAAAGAGAAAATGTGTGGATGCTTGTTTGAGAACAAGTTCATTGGATTGACCCGTCATGATATTTTCCATAAGGTTTACTATTTAAGTGTTAATGGTATTAATCTCTATATAAAGTGAAAAATGATCCTTACACTTGAGATCATAAGTGTGTCTAGAGTGTGGAATATTATACTTGTTTCTCTCATTGCCCTTAATCTTAGGTGGTTATTGTGCTTTTAGAGTTGGGGCTAATACGCAGCATGGATGGATAGTTTATGGTCAATGAAGAATTCACCACTTCTAATAGTAAGAAGAACATATTCTCCTGTGGTCACTTGTTGGAACGTGACTTTAAAATGTTTGCGCAAACTAGAAGTGATTTTAGAAAGTTTTCTAAATTCAACTTCACACAAGTCTTGTTTTTAGAGCAAGAAAATAAATAATTAGTTATTTAAGAGTTGGCACTTATCCTTACTCTTGAACTGATTGGGTTATAGTATGGTGAAAGAATATTAATCTCATGACATCCGGTTATTCGCAGAAGTGGAGCAACCACAATTTATTCCATTCACTTGGGTGGTCATGGTGTCTGGCTAGAGGTCAATCTTGATCTATAAATGTAGATTTTATAATTCTAAAACACATGCCTAATTGGCTTTAGGTCAAGTGGGAGCTTTTTGGTTTTACGTCCTAAAGCCAATAAATATAAATTATAAAATAGATTTATTGCCAACGTGAATTGGAACCCAAATAGCCACACACAATAGTGCTTATTAGATTAAATAGATTTGGGGTTATTTTATAGTTAAACTAATGTTTAAGGACATGAAGATAAATAAGTATGAAACCCTAGGGTTTCTATAATGGGCCAAACCCACATATGGTAGCTTATGTATATCCACCATGTATTTAGAAAAGACACAACTCTCATTTTGACATGCCCACCGAACATAGAATACACAAAATATTTATCCATTTCAGGTTTCTGATACGGTTCGTGTGGATATCTTGGAGGGCGGACATTTGTGCGGCTACGAGTGATCAACAATTACCGTAGCAAGTTGAATTCGTAAATAGGTATGAATTCTTCATTCGTATTAACATTTTAACATTAATCTATTCATTTCAACATGATATTGGAATAATCACTCTTTGAATTCCGCAATATATAAGTGTATGTATTTTGATTGATTTCCTAACAAGTTATGCTATGTATGACTTTTATTTTCATTTGTTGTTGATTGTCCTTTTTGAATAAAGAATTCCATATATTTGCTTATATATTGCAACTGTTAGTATCCAATGTGTATGACTTTTTGAAAGAGTTGGATCTAAACTTGAAGTTGTTATAATTTTTAAAAAATTGGAAAATACTGCCAGTGGACTCCACAGGACATTTTAGCACGAGGAGGATTCAGATGAATATGACAACTTAAATTGAGGAATTTGAAGATGATTCGCCTTGAACATTAATAAATGATTCATTGTATTAGAGATTGTTAGTTAATCTAAATAGGAATACTGTTGTAGTTGTAAGTTCCCGAATAAAATTTTATGTCACGAGCATTTGTAGTATTTAACTTGTATTTTCTTTTTTTGCTTAGATATTGAGAGTCCCTCTTGTGTTTAAACTGACAACATTTGCATATTTTTTATACAAAGAATGTAATTCTTTTACATGTGTTGCTTTCACGCCGACAAGATTTTTCCGTGGCATCTCTTTGATTTAAATCAGGGAAAATTGCTCTTGTGTTTGAAAAAAATAAATACATATTTTAATGTAATCAAGTATATAATGTAAGATATTAAATGTAGTATATGTGAACATTTGAAAAACTAAAAGAATTATGTAACCTATGTTCTATATAATATTAGAAATACTAGTTATAGGCTAACAATGATTGTTTTAACAATACAAAAATGATTCAAAAGGTAACTTATGGACTACCTCCTGACAAAACTTTGCTATTCATAAAAGCAGTTGACAATTTTAAATTAGATATATGTTTTTTTTATTTAAATAGTACATATTGTAAAATAATCAATGCATAGTTAAATTGACAATTTAAATTGTCATATTTTGGTCTCCTTTTGTTCTGTGTAATATATAATATGTACTAGTTGTAGTCTAACATATGCTTGTTTTAACAAAATAGAAACGATTCATAACTTAACTTACACACTACCTTTGGGAAAAGTTTCATAAATCATATTCACAGTTTTTAAAACAAATGCATGTTTTAGTACAAACGATACGTATTGTAAGATAACAGATGCATAGTCTATATGAAAATTTTCAGCAGAATTTAGTTCTTTCTTCTAATGTTCACCACGTATTTCTTACATGTTAATAGTAGTGGAATTCATGCATTCAGAAGTTTCAACAACAATTTCATTCACATTATATTAAACAACATAAACTCAAATAGATGTGAAGAATCATACATGGACACTATTAATTTGAAAAATTTGAATCGATGTGGGCGAAACTTCATCTGCATGAAGAATTGGATTTGCATCGATGTACAAGTTGCAGGTATGGATGATCATGGGTATAGGACCCAACCCAAACCATTGGGTCCAAATAATTTAGACAAATCGGATTCGGATATGAGTCTAGATTTTAAAATGCAGTTTTGGGTCCGGGTCTAAAATATTAAGACCCGCCCCGTAGACTCATATAACCCTAACTATATTATATTATTTTACCCTATTTTCTAAATTACTTACATACCCTCTTTGTATTTTTAATTTTAATTCAACAAATAATATGTAATGTATATTGTTTTTTTGAAAACTTAATCCAGATTAATATTGAACTTGAATTATTTATATTTAAGTTCATATATATATATATATATTTTATTTAGTGAAGAAAAAAATAGAATTTTAGATCCATTTAGGACCCAAACCCCGTTTAGACCCATTGGGTTTGGGTGTAACTATTTTTTTTAGGGTTGGATCCGGGTCTTATTAGACCCGACCCAAACCCGACCCATGATCATCCTTAGTTGCAGGTAGAACTCGTTCCTATTGCATGTTGTTGTAGATCTTGTTTTATGTTGAAGAGCTCATCGAAAAAAATGGATCGATCTGAGAGAAAATGCTTCGTCATATGTACAATGTTGGAAATTGTTTGAAGAGATCATCGGAAAAAAATTGGAACGATTGGAGAGGAAAGACTTTGTCGTCTGTCTAATGTTAAGGAAGAAGAGACTGAAGGTTGAAAAAAAGGTTTCAATGGTTTGGGGAGAAACAATGTGGAAGGATAATATTTGTTTATGACCTAAAATTATTTGGGAATTGACCGGGAAATTTTGATTTAATTTTCATTAATTTCGAATTGATTCTTGACCCGTTCATAAGTTTATGAACATGCCAGATGTAAGAAGACCCCGCCTCTAAAAATATACGTAACCATTAATCTGTCCAATGAGACTCCATTATTTTAAATAAAATTTATTTTGCATTAATGACATCTGACATCTAGCAGCATATTTTGTTGAGTTGTACCTCTCGACTAGAAACATATGTGGCTATGTGACATCTACAATAACAGTGAATTTTTTTGCTACTCCTTCCATCCCATGGAAATTTGCACATAATCTTTTTCACGATCCCAAAAAAAATTATTTGACTATAAATATATGTAACTACGGATAATAATGATGCATAAGAAATTGATATTTAGAAACTATATGTTACGATATCTCACCTTATAACATTATTGTTCATATATCTATTTAAATATGTGGTTAAAGTTTAACAAGTTTGACTGCCAAATAGTAAGTGTGACGGAGGGAGTAAAATTTTTAAATACTGCAAATTAGTCTAAAAGTACTACTATTCGGGATGCTTTTAATACTCTCTGGTGAGTTGTTGATGTCGTGGATGCCGTCATGATAAAATATAAAAGAATTTATTATGGTGCACTGATATCACATCAATGACACATCTCATCAATGATGAGAGTTACA
>JAULKK010282938.1:0-14119 GCA_032355705.1 Rubia peregrina
TAGTCAACTCTTCCATTACCAAAATACCCTTCCTTTATTTCCCATCAACACTTCCACATCAGCTTGCATTAAAAACCTATCCAAAAGCAAGTGTGTCATTTTCTCTGTAACGGAGGGCGTATATATTTTATTTAGTGAAGGAAAAAGGAATATGAGACCTATTTAGGACCCATTTTGAATCCAAAATCCATTTAGACCCATCGGGTCTGGGTCTGGATCTTTTAGACCCGGTCCATGATCATCCCTATTTACAACTAGACAAAGATTCAGGCGGGCACTTAAAAATGAATAAAAGCATGCAAAATTTTAGGACACACAATCCATAAAATCTCTCGGGCATGGCCATTGGCCAACACAAAGAATCAAACATCCCTGTAACTGTATCGCCCATATGCTGTAAATCTCAACCCATGTATTTACCCCTTAAACAAAGCACCAAAATCACCAAATCTTTTGTCTCGCTACTAAACACTATTTATAATCCTGGTAGCTGCCGACTTTGGTTCGAGAATTTATAGAATTGGATGCAGAATCCTTATAAGCCACGAAGTGGGGAGATTCGGATCCCAACATACACTGGACTTGGACTCGTTCGTTTGAAATCAAATCCCGTTTCATTAGTTTTGTGTTTTTGACATCCAGTCAGGTTTTGATTTTGATTCGGTTTGGCTCCATTAATAAAGATCTCCATGTCAATCTTGAACCTTATCTTTAGTGTTATGAGCTTCCGACTTCCGAGTCGTTATGCGCCCACGTGTGAGTTTTCTCTTGTTTTCGGAAGACATGAAGATGCATGTAATTGCAGCCCACGTACTTGCATTTTGTCATTTCCTTTGGTTTATTTTGTTTGGGCCAGATTCTGTTTATTTGCATAATCTAAGCCCGTCTTGGGCAAAGATGACAACACAATTCAATTTCAAAGATATAAATAATTAAGAGAAAAGTGCCAAACAATTCCCTAGTGACCCCACATAATTAGTGAAAGTGTAAAACTAATCATTTTGGAAAATTTTGGCCCGAGTTTGATAAAATATCTCTTTTACCCCTCTTTGGAATTTTTTTATAGAAAAAATATGAAATGACTATTACACCCATACTCCTAAATCCTAATCGTCCAAATTCTCCGCCGTTTGTTCCCAACCCTCACCTTCTTCTCCCATTTTCCCGTCCTAACATTCTTCTTCTTCCAATCCGCCCCAACCCTCAATGGCGTCCCTAAACCCAACGACGCAATTGGATTTAAGGTCATCCTTGCGTCTCCTGTGAGCTAGAGAAGCATATTCGACTTCTCATTGTCGGAGGAATGGAATCGAAGCGGGGAAGGGGGCGGAGATCAAGCGGTCTCCTCCGCCATTTTTAGGTTTGACTGGTGGCAAGGATGGGGTGCAATGAGGTTTCTAGGGTTTGGTTGGGGGCTGGTTAGTGCGGTGGAGGCTGAGATGGGTGGTGGCGGGATTGAACTTTGGGGGGGGGGTTAGATTTGGCGTTGTAGCTCAACGGCGGTGTCGTTGAGCACCACTTTTGTGGGGTTGGGGTGGTGGTCTGTGGCGGAGGCTGAGTGTTTTAGTGGTGGCAGAGCATCAGTGACGGTGGTGCTATCACCACCTTCACGGCCGGGGGGGTTGGGCTAGGGTGGGGGTCCGCAGCAGGCTGAGGTTTGAGCGGTGGTGGAGGAGTGACGGCGACGGCAACGACAAGGGTAAAATAGTCCTTAGAAATTCATATTTCAGTTCAGGGGCACTTTTATCTTATTGAGTCTAGTAAATGACAAGGTCAACGATGGAAGTGCCTTCTAAGGGTTATATTTGCACTTTCATTAAATACTTAGGGTTGTTTTTTTACTTTCAAACATTTGAGGGTTATATTGGCACTTTAGCGACTATATTGGGTTTTATTGGTATATAGCCCTATTATCAACTTATTGACATGATTATTATATATTTTTTGCCTAGCTATAGTACTGTCTTCGCTCCAACTAAACAGTATACTCCTCTGTCGCATCTTAAGTTTTTAAATATATATATAACTTGTCAAATTTTGACTGTATATTTAAAGTGAGACATAAATAACACTATTATCATGTAATCGCGTTGAATGTGCTGTAAAATGTAGTATCTAAATATCATCAATTTATATGACATTATAATAAATAGTTGAAGATACATCAGTTACCATATTTTTTAGAGATCGTATCAAAAAATTACTTCGTCCGTTTCATTGTGTTTGACCACATAGCTTTAGTCTTTAGGGTTTTTTTTTTTAAAAAATCGAAATGTGTGGAGAGAATTGAGTGAGAATAGTAAGAAATTTAATGAGTGATTAAAAATGATGTAATCGTTGCTATAAAAGAAAAGGTACTCCCTATGTTCCAACTTTATTTGCACTTCTATTTTTTGATACTATTCTCTATCAAAATTTGACCGCATATTTGAATAAATATATGAACAACAATAGTATTGTATATGATATTGTTCAATTCGTCGTAACAAGTAGTTTCTAAACATCAACTTTTTATTTGTCATCATTATACATAGGTAAACATATTAACGATCAAACATGTTTCTTGAACAACGTGATAATGATTGCAGTGCAAATAGAGTTGGAACGGAGAAAGTCGCAATTTTAGAAAAAATATACAAAAATGGTAAACATGCCAAAATTAAGATATCAGACGAAGTATGTGTAATTTATTTTGAGAGAGAAAGAATATGTTTTGGCTCTACAAGCAAAAGTATCATCCTCCTCTTAAAAAAGAGAGAGTATCATCCTCACTTTGAGGTTGTTTGATCCTCACTTTGACTTCTTTGGTTAAAAGGAGAAAAAAGAATCTTTCATAACTGACTTCTTTGTTAGATGAAAAAGCCTGTTTTTTTGGTTAAAATGGAAAAACTAAGAACAACCACCTTTTGAATTGGCTTTTGAATTTTGAATTAAGTGATGATAAAGAGTGAAAGTTTACACTAAAATTCATATTAAATGATATGGATGCTAGTAAAGTACTAATTCGGTGCAACTAATTAGAAATATATTTGTCTTTTCATTATTGACACATCAGTCACTTAGTAACAGTTATTTCACTATAATTTCTCACCATCTTTATCATTATTAGTTATGATTTGTGTAAAATAGCCAATAACTAACAAAATAACATTTACAAAATCAAACATCTAACATAAACAATTAATTAATAAACTAATTGAACCAATCAAATAAAGCGGCAACTATTACACATAAAACAATTATTTACAAACCTTCATCCATATTCATGTCACATAGCCACCTGAAATGAAATCCTCTTTAACATGTTGAGATTCATCACTCCCTCTTTCCTCCGAAGAAATTCTATGTTCATATGAAATAAAATTGAGAATCGAATATATTTTTGCCCTCCATAAAAGCCCAAATGATAATGGGCCACTAGCAGTGCCCATTTCAAAGTCCAAACCCATTGTCATAATCCAAGCAGTATAAATGACAAGTTAACATTCTAAAAGCTGGTTCAAAGGAAGAAACGAGCTGGGCAAAGGGAGAAGCAGACCTGCATTCAAGAATGTTCTAGCAGCATCAAATTAGTTACCAAATCAGTTACTCAACTGAATTGTTAGCTTGAATTAGTTAGAAAGTTGGTTTATTAGCTTATTCTAGAAGCTTGCAGGTTAAATATATGCAAAGAGGGAAGAGTAGGCAACAGTTGGTTAGTTTTCTGATCATTTTTGGCATAATCCATTCTTCTCATCTTCTCATATTATGTTCTATCTTGTCTAAAATCTATCTCTCTCAGTCTTTGAGCTGGAATTTACTCTTCTGTTCTTTTGGTTGATTCAATTTGTTACAATTGGTAGCAGAGCCAGACCTTCCTTGGACTTGAGCTATGGCGGACGGAACAAGGATGAAAACAATGGAGAATCAGATTAAGGATTTGGAAGCTATGGTGACCAGAATGTTTAACGAGATGAATGAGCAAGGTGTTGGTCTCAAAAGGCATGTGGATAACTCGATGGATGAGCTTCGAGTCGAGTTAGCAACTCATCATCTGGAGTTGGTTAAACAACAAGCGGTGACGGCGAAGCAAATCCAATGGTTGTTGCAAGGATTACAAAATTCTGCGAAAGAGAAAGAATCAGAGTTAAAAGGAAGTAGCAGTTCCAGATCAGGAAAATCAAAACTTATAGCTGGGAAAACTTCACCTGAGGTATTATCTGTACCTTCTGAATATTGAATTAAGGTTTATTCTCCTATTTTGCAAATGCCTAAAGTAGTGACTCAGAATGACATTGATAATGATAACTGGAGGTCAGTAATTATTAGAAATACTGGGAGTTTGCATCCAAAATTTGAGTTGTCTGCTTTCTGTGGTGTAAAACCAAAGGATTGGTTAAGTAAATGTGATTTTTTTTTGGTTTTTTCCAAATCAAAGATCCTGAGAAAGTAGAAATGGTTGAACTGTATCTAGAAGGAAAGGCTGAAATATGGTATAATTCCGAAAAATTGCATAGTAATCTTTCTTCATGGAAGGATTTTCATGCTGCGATTTTGAAACATTTTTATGAGTATGGAGGGAGAGATGAAATAAAGGAATTCAATAAACTGTATCAAAAGAGTTTGGTTAGGAGTTATCAAGAAATTTTTGAGGAGCTGAAGGCTATAATTCTGAGTAAAAACCCTACCTGACATAGGGATATTTTGTAAGTAGCTTTATAAGCAGGTTGAGAGAGGAATTGAAACCAATGGTGAAATTGTTTAGGCCTGTAAACCCCCATGAAGCTGTAGAGGTAGCCATTTTACAGGAACAAAATCTAGAAGCTATGCATAAACGAACCAGGAACACAACACCAGGTTTACATAATCAGTACAGTAGACTTGAGGGAGTTAAAAATCATGTTTGGAGAAATGAACATGGGGATAAAAAGAACTCAACTGAAGAGTTTAAGAGGATAAGGCCACAAGAGCAACAGTTTAGAAGAGAGAACCATCTTTGCTACAAATGTGGGGAGAAATTTGGCCCGAGCATGTGTGTGTATATAGACAGGTACACTACATTTCCAGTGTAGAAGCTGCAGAAGAAGGTGAAATATGGGTTACTACAGCTGAGAATGAGAAGCTAAAACGGTTGGAAGAACCGGAGTACGTTGAGATGAAATCAGTGGGCAACTCAGACCGAGTGAATACTATTACTCTTTACGGGTATATGGGGCCATACATGGTTAATATGCTTCTCGATACGGGTAATCACGATAGTTTTGTAGATCATAAAGTGATAAGAAGGGTGGGGCTGAGAGAAACTTACACCAGACCCTTCGTTGTGACCACAGCTAATGGGACACAAGTTAGGGGAGATACCATATGTCCCATGGTAGAATGGAGAGTCCAAGACCATGTTTTCACTTATAACCTGAAGGACATGGATCTGGGGGAGCTGGATGAGATTTTAGGTGTCAATTGGATGAGACATCTTAGCCCCATAGCTTTTAACTTTAGAACTAACGAAATCACCATTAGTGACGGGGGATCTAAGTGGAAGCTGCAAGGGAACCTGGATGATTCTTATTTGCTTTTGATAAGGGGTTCAGAGGCTAGATAATTAACAAGATTGAGGAAGAGAAAAAAAATGTATTCCACGTTGAACCAGAATCAAGATGATTTGGAATTCGCACCAGAAAGCGAAATGGAACAGAATGATCATGGGGATATTAGTAACCATCAGACAGTGATTCATAGTCAGAAGGAGACTGCGAACTGTTGTACTGATCCACATTGGTGTGAGAAATTGGGAATTAATAAATTGCAGGTTGAGCAAGGAAAAGAAAACGGAATGCTTGTGGAAAAAGACATTGATCCGATTGAAGAATGCAGCAAGAGAAGGAAGAGCATGGTCAATGAAAGTATCAACTATTTTCAGAAAGAAACTGAGACTGAGCAGGTGATAAAACGAGTTATTGATGAATTTCAAGAAGTTTTTAACATACCGACTTCTTTACCTCTTGTAAGAAGTATTGACCATCAGATTATTTTGAAATCAGATGCGCAACCATTCAAGGTTAAACCCTACAGATATGCATATGCCCACAAGGATGAAACAGAGAAGCACGTAGAAGAGTTGATCAACAATAAGGTGATGCATGAAAGCAATAGCCCGTATTCATCTCCTGTATTGTTAGTTAAAAGAAAGATGGTAGCTGGAGATTGTATATAAATTATATGAGATTGAATGATCTTACAGTAAAAGACAAATTCCCCATCCCCATTATAGATGAGCTTTTAAACGAGTAACACGGGGCTACCTACTTCTCTAAGCTAGATTTCAGATCAGGTTACCATCAAATAAGGGTAAAAGAGGTGGATGTTCCTAAGACTACTTTTCAAACACACCACAGCCACTTTGAATTCCTAATAATGCCATTTGGCCTTACCAATGCACCGACCACTTTTCAGGCCTTAATGAATCAATTTTTTCAAAAATTCTTGAGGAAATTTGTGTTGGTATTTTTGATGATATTTTGGTGTATAGCAGATCTTTTGTTGATCACATTAAGCATGTTAGAATGATACTGAAAACCATGAAGGATAACCATATCTTTGCCAAAGCCTCAAAGTGTGTATTTGCTCAAAGGAAGGTTGAATATCTTGGACACATTATATCTGTACAAGGGGTGGAAATGGATGAACAAAAAGTAGCTTGCATTAAGGAATGGCCAGTGCCCGTAAATCTAAAAGAGCTTCGTGGTTTTCTTGGGCTTACAGGATACTACCAGAGGTTCATTGAAGGTAATGCAGTACTATGCAGACCCTTGCATAATTTTTTTAAAAAAAGACGCATTTGTATGGTAGAAAGAAGCCACTGAAACTTTTATAAAGCTGAAAAAGGTTATGACTTCAGCTCCAGTGCTTCGAATGCCAGATTTTTCAAAACCTTTCGTCATTGAGACTTATGGCAGTGAAATTAAGATGGGGCGGTATTGATGAAAGACAACCGACCCATAGCTTATTTGAGTAAGGCGTTCTGTAGCAGAAATAAGAGACTTTCCACGTATGAAAAAAAGTTGTTGGCATTGGTTTTAGCAGTAGAAAAGTGGAAGCATTATGTGATGGGAAATAAATTCATCATCAAAACAGACCATCAAAGTTTAAAATACCTCTTGGATCAGAAAATTCATAACGGGTTACAGTATAAATGGCTCACTAAACTATTGGGATTGAACTTTGAAATCCAATATAAGTTCGGGAGTTCAAATTTGGCTGCAGATTCATTGTCCATGAGAAGGAATGGGGAGGAGAGAACATGTCAAAATTCAAAGAGCTACAGTATGAAAGTGAACTCAGATGGGGTATCAAAAAGTCTGTGTGATACTGGTAATATAGAAGATCGTTATCGAAGATCAGAACGAGCAAGGTTTGATTGCTATTATCAGAAAAGAAGGAAGGGATGGACATGGTGAAAATGAGAGGTTTGCTAATAAGTGGGAAGAAGATTCTGAGATAAAAGGGGATATCACAACATTTGAGGTTGGCAAAATCAATGCTGGAGAATTATTACAGTTCAAGAGTACACCACTCGGTAAAGACAAGGTACAATGAAGACTTCATCAAATTGAGGAAATAAGTTCCACTGAGGGGGATTAATTGTAGTACGCAGAGGGAGAAAAAGTAAAGTAATTCTCAGGGAATGAGAGGGTTAATTCCAAAAACTTTTAATATGGTTTAGAGTGAAAAGGAAACACCCCAGCCATCAGACATTGAAATGGAACTGCTCGGAACTAGCATTCAAACTCAGGTGCGATGTTGTGCTGGGATTACTAATTCTTCTTTTGTGGTGCCTATGTGGATTCAACAGATTGAAAATAGCTATGTTGGAGACAATGAAGCGCAACAACTCATTGCAAAAGCCACAGTGGATTCACGTAATACTCAGTCTCTTATTTACAGTTCTAGTATTTTAAAGAAAAGAAAAATAATATTTGTGGGAGGCTCAGGAGATGCTAGGAAAGAAATAATAATTGCAATGCACGTCTCTCCTATTGGTGGTCATTCGGGGCAAAGTGCCACAATAAGAAGAGTGCTAGCTATATTCTGCTGGGAGGACATTAAAAAGGACATAATTGAATTAATCAGGTCCTGTGAGGTATGTCAGAGGAGTAAAGGTGAGAATTGCAGTACATCTGGTCTTTTACAACCTCCTCTTTTTCCAAGCCAGACGTGGAGGCAGATTACAATGGATTTTATAGAAATATTGCAGAATTCACAATGATATGATATTGTGATGGTTGTGGTTAATAGGTTGACAAAATATGCCCACTTTATTGGTTTAGCTCATCCGTTTACAGCTTCTCAAGTGGCTAAGATCTTTATAGATGAAGTTTATAGATTACATGGTGTGCCTGAAACAATCGCAAGTGACAGAGATAAAATCTTCACCAGTCTTTTCTGGAGGGAAGTGTTTGAAAGGCTAAAAGTTAAACTTCAATTTAGTACACCTTTTCACCCTAAAACGGATGTTCAGACAGATAGAGTTAACCAAGTTTTAGAATGGTATTTGAGGTGTTTTTGTGGTGAGCATCCGGATAGTTGGATAGAATGGTTATATTCGGCTGAATGGTGGTATAACACAACCCACCATTCCAGCATTAATATATCTCCTCATGAGGCATTATATTGAACAAAGCCTCTAAGCTTACCATTGGGAACTATGACCAACTCAATAATACCAGCAGCTGAGAATTTACTAAGGCAAAGGGAATCTGTAAACCAAAAATTACAGGTTCAATTGAAAAAGGCTCAGGAATGCATGAAATTTTACGCAGATTTGAGAAGGTCATAAAGGCACTTTAACATTGGAAATTGGGTTTACCTAAGACTGCACAAGTATGAACAACAGTGTATCCAAGAAAGGGCTTCAGTAAATATTTTCCCAAAGTTCTATAGTCCATACATGGTTTTAAAGAAAATTGGAGCAGTAGCTTATCGCCTCTACCATCTGGGAGCAAGGTACACCTGGTGTTTAATGTGTAGTTGCTTAAAAGGCATATCGGACCAACTCCAGTTTCATCTCAGCCTTTACCCGAGGGGGATAATGATGATCTTTTAATACTTGAACCGGAAAGGATTTTACAACGCCAACTTATTGACAGAGATCAAATACAGATGGTGCAATGGTTGATACAATGGAAGAACCTTCCACATGAAGAAGCCTCTAGGGAAGACGTTGAATTCATAGGCCAACAATTTCCACACTTTTGAGCTTGAGAACAAGCCCAAACTTAGTGGGAGGGATTGTCATAATCCAAGGGGTATAAATTGGAAGTTAACATTCTAAAAACTGGATAGAAAGGAAGAAACGAGCTGGGCAAAGGGAGAAGCAAACTTTTATTCAAGAATGTTCTAGTAGCATCAAATTAGTTACCAAATCAGTTATTCAACTAAATTGGTTAGCATGAATTAGTTAGAAAGTTGGTTTATTACCTTATTCTAGAAGCTTGCAGGTTAAATACATGTAAAGAGGGAAGTGTAGGTTATCAGTTGGTTAGTTTTCAGATTATTTTGGTATAATCCATTCTTCTCATCTTCTCATATTCTTTTCTCTCTCATCTAAAGTCTCTCTCTCTCTTTGAGTTGCAATTTACTCTTCTATACTTTTGGTTGATTCAATTTCTTACATCTTTCCCCTGCTCTGAAATCGTCTGTAATTGGGCATGTCTCCTATGACATGGTTAATAGACCCTGATATAAAACCTGGTTGCTCCTTGTCACACTCTTAATTTTCAGCGGAAACAAAAGAGTAAATTCATCAAAAGAAAGTACATTTGGATGAGAAAGAAAATTGAGATTTGAGATGAGAAGAGGAATATCGTGATCTGAATACAACTACCATGCTTAACAGACAGTTACAATGACTAGCTAACAAATATTATACTCATATGGTTGTCAAGATCCTAACTGTAAATCTGTTATGGAAGCTCTAACCTCTCTTCTTGAGCTTCAGATTTGCAGATGGTTTGTTCGATCAGTTGCAAATCAGTTTTGGTAAAGTTAAGTTGGCAAGTAAAAGACCTTTCTACCCTTTGAATCATGACAAATCATCTCCCTTAAAATCGAGCTTGTCCTCAATCTTGAAATTGAGGAAACTAATGATTAATGAAGGATGCCATTTCTCAGGAGGCTTCTTCCAAAGGTATCCCTTGTCATTCGATCAACCCATGTACATGCGAAAGCCTTTCTTTAATAACCATCCTTCGTTGTACAATCTGTTTAGGTTCCAATGGTGGTATATCATTGCTTACAACATTTGGTAGGCTAGTGAAAGTAAGTGGAGGAGTTCCTTGATGTTTCTTCAACAATGAAACGTGAAATACCTGATGAATACGACTTTACGATGGCAACTTAAGCTTGTAGGCTACCTCTCCAATTCGTTGTTCCACCAAATAAGGTCCAAAGAATTTTGCAGAAAACTTTGAAGGACCTTCTCCTTGTATTGACACTTGTTTATTTTTCTGAATTTTAAGGTAAGCCTAGTCTCCTACGTGTTGAACCCTTTCTGACCTCTTTGCATATGCAAATAACTTCATTCTCACCTGTGCTCATTGCAAATGTTTCCTGAGCATCTGATTAACCAAGTCCCTTTGTTGTAACATGACATGAGCTGCAGGTATAACCAAATCTGTCAAAACTCCTAGAGGCAAAATTAATGGTTTCACTCCGTAAAGTGCCTCATAAGGAGTCATGTGAATGCTAGTGTGGAATTTGGTATTATACCACCATTCAGCTGAGCTTAACCAATCTTTCCAAGTTCCTGGTTTATTGCTACAAAAACATCTCAAATAGTTCTCTAAGACTTGATTAACCCGTTCAGTTTTTGGCCATCTGTTTGTGGGTGATAAGTCGTACCATAATTCAGTCGAACTCCCATCTTCTGCATTAGTTCCTTCGAAAAATGGCTAGTGAATATCTTGTCTCTATCATTGACTATTCTTTCAGGAAATCCATGTAATAGACAAACTTTTTGGAAATAGATTTCAGCCACCTGAACTGCGTTGAAAGGGTGTTTAAGAGCAATGAAGTGGCTATACTTAGTTAGCATATCCACTACAACCAAAATTGTGTTGAAACATTTTGATTGTGGTAATCTCTCTATGAAATCCTAGAGATCTACCTCCAAGCCTGATCCGGAATTGGAAGTGGTTGTAACAGCCCAGGACTTTGGCAATGCTCATTCTTATGCCTCTGACACACTTCACATTTCTGTATGAATTCAATGATATCATGTCACATACCTTGCCATGTAAAAATCGATAGAACTCTTCTGATAGTAGCTCTTTGACCTGAATGTCCTCCCAAATTGGAATAGTGTATGGCCATTAGTACTTCCTCTCTTACACCGCCTGAATTTCCTACATAAAGTTTGTTATCTTTCCTAAGAATCCCTTTAACATATGTAAGTCCTGAATCAGGGGCAGTGGACAAAAGGGTTTAAGCAAACAAATTTTGGGCATTTGTATATCCTTCATAACTTTCTTCAATTCTCTTAATCCATTGAGGAATTAAGGATGAAGAATTAAGAACCTTGCATTTAGCCATTCTAATGTCCACTTCTACAGTATCATTCTGGCTTGAATTCCGTACCAACTCCAATAAGTCACTCTGACCATACTTCTCTTCCATAGGTTCAGTTCCTGACTTAAGTTCATCCCATATGACACAATCCAGCTCACTTTTATTTCCAGTCAGATCAACAAGCTTCCTTGAGAGTGCGTCTGACAATTTATTTTTGACCACTTTCTTGTATTGTATTTCGAAGTTGAGACCAATTAGTTTTGTTATCCACTTATGCTGCAAATCATTAGTCAGTTTCTGCTCGATTAAGTATTTGAGACTCTGATGATCCATTTTGATGATAAAATGGCTACCTACCAAATAGTGTTTCCACTTATCAACAACCATTACTAATGGTAACAATTCTTTCTCGTAAGTGGATAATCCAAGATTTCTAGGAAAAAATGAATTGTTGAGATAAGAAATATGTCTGTTGTCTTGCGTAAGAACTGCACTCGTACCTACCTCACAAGCGTCTGTTTCAATCACAAAAATTTTGTCGCGAATTCGAGCATTTTAAGAACATGTGTTGTGGTGATTACTGTCTTCAATTTATCGAAACCTGTTGTGGCTTGCTCATTCCATTTGAACCCTTCTTTCTTTAAAGGATCATGCAACGGTCTACAAATCACACCATACCGCGATACAAATCTTCTATAATAGCTCGTTAATCCCAAAAAAATGTTAATTATTTGACGTTCTTATGGATAGGCCAATCAATAATGCACAAAATTTTAATCTGATCCATTTCCACTGCTTTATCTGAGATTATATGTCCCAAATATTCTAGTTTTAGCTTGGCAAAAAAGCATTTGGAATTTTTTTAAAAAAAGTTGATGCTCTCTCATCACATAGAGTACCTCTTTACCATGCAAAATATGGTCCTCCAAACATTTACTATAAACCAAAATGTCGTCGAAGAATACCAATAAAAATTTCCTCCTAAACTTTTGGAATATTTGATTCATTAGACTTTGAAAAGTAGCCAGAGCGTTCGTAAGGCCAAAATGCATCATTAAAAACTTGAAATGGATGTGATGAGTTTGAAACAGAGTTTTTTAAACATCTTCGGAACAGACTCTGATATGATGGTAACTTGACCTGAGGTTTAATTTTGTAAAAACTTTGACCTGTAAAAACGTCTAACAACTCATCTATGACTGGTATTGGAAATATATCTTTGATTGTCTGTTCAATTAGCTTATGGTAATCTATGCATAGCCTCCAGCTTGCATCCTTTTTTTACTAGCAACACCAGAGAAGAATAAGGGCTTGTGCTCATCAGAATAATTTTGTTGTTCAGTAACTCCTCTACTTGTTTCTCGATCTCATCCTTGTGAGCATGAGGATAACAATATGGCTCACTCCTAAAAGGTTGGATACCCAGTTTAAGTGAAATCTTTTGATCAACATCCCTATTTGGAGGTACTGCAGTAGGCATTGTAAATATATCAGAAAATTTGAGCAGAGCCTGTTTAATCTCAAAGGGTAGCTCCTCCTGTTTGTTTTGCTCCTTTTCCATGAGTTCAAGGTTTTCTTTTATATTCTGCTTTGTTGCTCCTTGTTTCAGAGAATTATAAGAACCACTTTCATATTCCACTTGTTCCAACATAGTTGACCCTTTCTGTAATGCTCTGTACCTAAATATCTAAGATCGTTTCATCAGTTCATAATCATTCATATATTTTTTTCCCTTTTTCTGTAATTATACCATCCTTGGTTTTCATGTCTTACCATCTTATTCACACTGTAAGTAGCACCATTTCCTTTCACAATCCATTGAGCTCCCATGCTGCAGGAAGCTACATCCTGTGTATTAAAATCGAAACTGATGGGATTGAAAAACTTCATCCAGTCCACCCCTAGAATTACATCCAGATCTCCCAATTCCATCACCTTAATATATATAAAAAATTTGTATTTTTGCACTATCCATGGCACATCCGGGCAGACAGTTGTACCCTTAATCTTTCTTCCATCCACTATTGTCACTGAAAATGGCCTAATAGGAATTTCTCTCAATCCAATCATTTTAACCACTCTAGGATCCACAAATCTATCAGTGACACCCATGTCTAGCAAAAAACTGACCTTATAACCATATATTGTTCCATCCAATGTGATTGTATCCTCCGTTTTATCACTTCCAATGGCTTTGAGAGTCAATTGATCAACTTTCAATTCTTCCAACATTTTCAATTCTACATCATCTTTCTCAATCAATTCCTGACACAAAGGTTTCTCAACTTGAGGTCTGTTCGAAAGTGGATTAGAGGTTCCCATACTCCTATTCTTTTTCATCATCAATTCCAAGTTAACTTCCTGCATTAAAGCTAATTCTAAAGCTTTATGAAGGTTTCGTGGTTTCAAAAGTTTAACCATGGGTTTGAGCTCATCCTTTAATCCGCTTATATATGATTCCTCATATGTGATTCCTCTATACGTATCCACACATCACAATCGGATCGCCTACACCGCCGTCAGCTTAGAACGTTGATCAACAAGCAAAGACCCAGTCTTTGTTCTTCTCTTTACG
>JAULKK010282957.1:0-24371 GCA_032355705.1 Rubia peregrina
ATGCTTGGCCGAGAATTAGAAGTAGAATATCATTAGGATTTGATTTTTGGTATTTTAGTTAGATATGGTTTTAGCTTAAAGCTGTCATAAAATTTGATTCAGTTTCTACTTCTGATTAGGGTTTGTTGATGAGCTAGAATTCTCCCTCTATTTAAAGGGGATGGCCGACGCCCAATAACAATTATATACACAGATTATTCAGACTTTTGAGAAATTCTCATTATCTTCATTGTTGCTTAAACCAGCGGGCTATTTAAATATTCAATACATCCTTTATATTCATAGCTTGCGGGCTAGACGTTTATAGAGAAACCTTTTAAGTGTACTCTGCGGGCTAGACGCTTAGAAGTCGAGTTGAGTATACTCTGCGGGTTAGACGCTGCTTCTCGTGCTACTTGTGTGGTTGGGCGAGATTTCCACCCAAGTTAAAGATCCAATATTCCGTAAAATTATAGTCATCGCAAGGAGATTCATATCACTCATTTACCTTTGTGCAAGATCTATAGCTTGCAAAATTAAGAGTTCACATTGTGCAAAGCTGCAGGATCTATTACTTGGTTTTGTCATCATTTTTGTAGGCATATATTCCCTCTTGCAAGATCTATGGCTTGCAGATTTTAGGTTTTGAAGTTAAAAAAGATCTATAGCTTGCAACATCGAAAACTTGTATTGTGCGAACTGTAAGATCTATCGTTGACTTTTTCTGGCATTGTTATTCGTATTTTGACAACTTTGTAACCTGCCTCATCGTGGTTGGTCAAATTTAATTATCCGCAGTTGCAAGACATTATTTGAATTTGTTTTCGCTGTGCCACGGTTGGCTATTTTTTGTTACTATGAATTTCGCATAAACTATAAGTAAAAAATACAGAGAATAATTTTCTGCAAAAGATGCTTTTCGTATTTATGATGTACGATTACAATCATATTGCCTTCAAAACTAAGAAAATATGTGAACACCACTAATGATCATATCATGGCTTTATACAACTACATTTTCCCTATCTTTCATAAATGATCTACACATAGAACTTTCTTAGGCTGTTCACATGCCAAGTGTCGGGGACACTGCCGCCATCCAATTTTTCTAACTCATAGCAGTTGGATCGGTGCACTTGTTATCTTATACGGCCCCTCCCACTTTAGGCTCAGTTTTCCTTTTTCTTTTGCCAGCCTTCATTCTTTTGCAGCAAGAGATCTACAATTCAAAATTGTGTTTTTTTTACCCTCTCATCATACGCTATGGCCATCTTCTCTTTGTACTTTGCGTCTGTGATCGATGCCCGTTGTCCTTTCTTCTCGAGTTCGTCTAAATCCAATCTCATCCTTTTGAGATTATCTTTCACCTTATATTTTTCCACTCAAAGGATTGAATTCCCGATTTCCCTGGTATTACTGCCTCATGACCATAGACTAGATTGTGTGGCGTTTCTCCAGTTGTCTCTCAAAAAGTTGTTCTGTATGACCACAATGTGTTGGATATCTCATCAACCCAACCATTTTTCTTTCCCTCCAATCTTTTTTGTATTCCTTGACCTATGGTCCTATTAATTACCTCCACCTGACCATGTTCTTGAGGATGAGCTACAGACGTGAATTTTGTGCAATCCATAACTTCGAGCACCATTCGGTAAAGGTTCCACTTGTGAACTGCATCCTATTATCTGTGACAATAGTTTGTGGCACCCTGAAGCTATAGATTGTGTTTTGCCATACAAAGTTTCTTATCACTTTTGTCGTGACTCTTCCTAATGGATTCGCTTCTACCCACTTGGTGAAGTAGTCAATTTCCACGATGAGAAATCTTGTGTTACCATATCCTTCGGAAAAAGGTCCAATTAGGCCAATTCCCCATTTATTAAATGGCTATACTCCATATATTTCTGTTAAAGCTACCTGTGGCTTATGCAATATTGATGCATTAATTTTTGCAGCTTTTGCACTTTTATACGAAGTCATGCATATCGTTGAACATACTTGGCTAGTAACTCACTCAAATTATCTTCTTTGCAATTGTTTGAGGCCCTTGGCGTGTTCCACATAATCCTTCATGCACCTCTTTCATGATTTCACCTGTTTGCGACGGTCCTACACACTTTATCCATGGAGTTAAGAAACCTTTTTATATAAGATTCCCATTTCATAAATGTAGTTGTGAGCTAATAATTCCAACTTTGTGGCTCTCATCTTGTTTGTTGGTAATTTTCCCTTTGCAAAGTAATCTTGTAACAGTGTCATCAAGTTTACTTCTTTTATTTGGACCGTTCCCACAATTGTCATTACCGTACTTCTGACTAGTATGACTTTCACCTTCACATCCTTCTGCCCTATCAATGACTCAAATTCAGTAGTCGCAAATTTGCTCAAGGCATCTATTTTCACTTCTTGGGACATATTAAACATCAAAGTATTCAAATTAGCAATAAGCTGATGAACTCTCCTTAAATACTTTATTAACTGCTCCTCTCTCACTTCATAGTCTCCCCGCACTTGTTGGACTACTTTCTGTGAATCACTAAAGCACTTAACGCTTTTAACCTTCATCCTCACAGTAAGGTATAAGCACATATTAGTGCTTTGTATTCAGCTTCATTGGAAAGTCGAAAAGAAGTGAATATTTGTACTCATCTCCTTCTGGATTGACCAGTAGTAATCCTGCGCCACAACCTTCTTTGCTAGATGCTCCATCCAAGAATAGTTTCCATGCGATGTCTATCCACTTGGATTTCCCTTTGTCAATTCCAATATTTTCTTGCATATTCGCCTCTCGTACTTCTGAACATATCAATTCTGCTGTAAAATCTACCAAGGTCTACGCCTTTATTATAGTTCGCAGTAGAAATCAAATCTCACACTATCCCAATTCTAGAGTCCACTTAGTCATTCTGCGGATGATTCAGGCTTGCTTAAAATATTATTTATTGGGTAGTCAGTATACATGACAAAGCTATGACTTTGGAAATAAGTTCGCAATCTCCTTGCCGATTATACCAAAGCTAGAGTTAGCCTTTCGATTGGAAAGTATGCATTCTCTGCACTTTGTAGTATTCTACTGATGTATTATACTGGTACTTGTTTTTGTTCTTCTTGACGCACTAAGACTGAACTTACCGTATTTGTTAGTACCGCATGGTACAAATATAGGGTTTCTCCAGGGATTGGTGACTTCAGTGTTAGAGTTGTTCCTTAAAAGACTCATACGCCTTCTAACTTTCATCGTTCCAGCTAATTTTTTTGGCCTTTTTAAGGATTTCAATGAGCCATCAGTGTTTCTCATCTGCTTTTGAAACAAATTTTCTAAGCCCTGCCAATGATCCCATTAATATTTGTACTTCCTTGTCTGTTCGCGGTTATGGAAGGTAAACTATTGCTTATATTTTTTTTGGGTTAGCCTCAATCCCTTTAAAGTATACTTTGTATCCCAAGAATTTCCCGCTCCTACTCCTATGCATTTTTTAGGATTAAACTTCATACTAATCGCACTCAGCGCATCAAAAGTTTCTTTCTTATCTTGCGCAAAGTGACATATCCTTTTTAATGAACATGTCGTCCACATATGCTTCAACACTTCGCCTAATTTGATTGCAAAATACAGTGTTGACTACTCTCTGATATGTTGTTCATGCATTTTTTAGGCCAAACATTATCTTTACATAGAAAATACTCCAAAGGTTTTTATGAAGACCATCTTTTCTACATCCTCTGGATTCATTAGTATTTGTTGATAACCTTTATATGCATCCAAGAATGCTAGGACTTCATACCCTGATATTGCTTCTTCTAACTAGTCAATCTTGGGCAGAGGATAACAGTCTTTGGGCATGTCTTGTTTAGATTAATAAAGTTTATACACACCCTCTACCCTGCATCTATCTTCTTTACCATCACCGAGTTCACTAACCACTTTGGGTAGATTACCTTCTTTAGGATACTAGCCTAAAGCAATGCTCTAACTTCCTCTTCGATTGTCTTCTGTCTGTCGCTAGAAAATCCTTGTTGCTTTTGCTTAACTGGTTTGATCAAATTGCTAATATTCAAAATGGGTAGCAATGCTTGGGTTGACTCATCCCATATTGTGTACACTCCACGCGAATGTATATTTGTGACTTCACAATATTTCTATGACCTTTAATTTCACTTTATTTAGAAAGTACTTTCCTATCTTGATACACTTAGAAGTGTCTTTGTCATCCAAAATAACGACTTCAGTTTCTTCCCCCAGATCCATTTGAGGCTCCAATTGCCCAAGTATGCCATTATCTGAAATAGTGTTCACCATTTTTGTCTACTCCACACTTCTTCCTGCTTTCATTGCAATAACCATGCACTATCTGGCTGTTTACTGATTTTCCCTTATTATTGTAAATAGTGCTAGAGTTGGGAACTTCATCACCAAGTGATATGTGGATCATATCACCTTTGGTCAGTTCATCCAGGGTCTACAAATGATGACATTAAATGAACTTGGTGAGTCCATGACAACAAAGTCACACATGATAGTGCAATTTTATCATTTTCACCCATGGTAAATGGCAACTAGATGTTACCCAAAGGTGTCTCCGCTCACCCCGTAAATCCTACTAGAGAGGATATAGACTTCTTCAAATTAGTTCATTTATATCCCAACTTATCAAAACAATGAACAAATAGGATTTTGACTGCGCTCCCATCATCCACGAACACTCTAAGAATTGTGGAATTTCCAATCTTAGCGATAATGACCATTGGGTCATTATAAGGTGAAGCGTTAGGAACTACAGGCTTATGTGATCGTCTCTTCCTCGCTAAATGTGATCGTCACATCTGAATAAAGTCTCTTATCAACGGACTCTTTTGTTGGAGAGCATATAGCCTTAGCTTTCCAGACATTATTAGATAGAGACTCGGTTTATCCGTGTATCGACATGATTACTTTTTCTGGGGCCTCACTCGCCAGTACAAGATAGGATTACTTTCCAGGCATTATTTGTAATTTACTGTTGCTACCATTTTCTGATTCTTATTATGTGCATTCACTATACCTTGGTTTTTTTCCATGAGGTTCACTTATTTGTTGGCTTCATTTTACCAGTTACCCCCATCTTCTTTCTTGTACTGGCTTAGATAGCCATTCCTTAAATTTCCCTCCACTTGCCTTCTAAATATCTGCAATATTCAATGTCATTCCAATGGTCCTAGTGGAAGGCACAATATTAGTCTCTGGATCTCTTATCTGATGGTGTCATCATTGGTGCTGGCACGCAAAATAACTCTATGATCCCTTGCCAGATCTTTTTTCGTGACTTTGTGAAATGATTTTCTTAAAAACGTGTGACCTACACTCCTCATTCTCTTCCTTTGAAAGAGATATTCCCTTTCCCTTTCTTTACAAACAATCTCTGTGTATCCACCGTTATTTTTTTTACCACTTTCTCGTTCTATCTTGCAGTTGTTTGCTTCCTCTGTCAGCACATAGAATTCGATCATATTTTGGAAATCCCTTGGTTTTTGAGCCATGTTTTTTGTGATCTCCTTGTAAAATTCTCCTGATCAAATGCCTCCTCTGAATGCCCCTAACGAGAATTGGAACGACATATCGAGAACTTGCAAATTTCAGTGATGAACTTATTGTCGTAATCTGCGAGACTTTCGTCACTTCGCTAAGCTATGTTGTTTAGGTCCGCTAATATTTTGGTAAACTTCATCCCAAAAAAAAGTCAAACAACTGTGCCTATGACCTAATACTTCCATTTGGTAAGTCTTTGTACCATGTGATCATTGTTCCCGATAAGAAGATAGGGAAAACCTTGCAAACTATCTCAATTTCTGCATCGCGAATTCACATATTGTCGCGATAGGAATGTAGGAATTCCTTGGGGTTTGTTCTTCCGTCGTAGATTTTAACATGCAAAGGTAGTTTGAAATCCTTTGGCATTTTGAAATCATGAAGATGCGACCAACATTGACTTATCTGCATCGTCGTCTACCACTGTATCCCTCAACTCTTCTTCATAATTAAGGCTCTCGCTATTTTGACTTACTTTTGACTTATTTTTAGGGACTTCAATTTAACAATGGCTAAGAACTAATTGTACAAATGTCCTCTATTAGCTTCTAAGAAAGCGGCAAAAGCTCCCTTCTCGTTTTCTTGATTTGTGTTTGGAAATTTCGCTTCCTCTTCATCATGTTCTGTATTTTCTTTGCTATGCTCCTGCTATTTACTAGGAACGTATGTTTGATCTTGACTGGGATGCATGCTCCTATTGCGCCCACTGTCTGTTCTTGTGTATTGTGATTCTGGCTTCTTTCACTTCTTGTGAATACCATTGTCTACCTTAAAGGGAATGAAGGACTCATGCTTACTAAAAAATAAATAACTAAATTCTTGGTTGCACAGGTTGTGGCAATGTTGTGGTATTCCCGATCAGTTCGAGCTGTTGATATCCACAGTAAAACACCTAGATCCTGCAAAACAAGTCCTAGAAGTGTTTTCGGGGAAAGGTTCCGATGGTCAAGTCAGTACTCCCTCTTAAGAATTAGTGTTTCTTAGTTTTGGCTCACTCAACTTCTTCGGTGTTGCTCTCCTTGTATTTATAGATGTCTGCAATCGTGGTTCCCTAATGTCAGTGTCTGAGATTGTGGGATGTATCATGGTTCCTACCATCTTGGTTCGTGGTTAACCGTTCAAACGTTGTTCCGCTTTTATCGATACATGGCCAGGTCTTTCAGACAAGGCTCAACCTTTTTCGATTTGCTAGCACTACTCATGTTTTCAGTTCTGTGTTGGGCCTAAATGCCAGCAGCCCTTAATTTATGGGTTGGTGATGTGGTTGATGGGATAGGTATACACCATAAATAAATACAATTACTCTTTGAAATATGATGCAAAACATATCCCTAGGTAGAATATAATTTGCTCGAAAAGTCATACATTATTAACCTTTAATAGTGGTTAAACATTTCCTAACTTGAGATAAATTTCACATCGTGTTCCTTGAAATAATTATATTTTCTTAATGTGAATAATAGATTGATAATCAAATTGATTGATCAGAGATACCGTCCTAAAATCACTTCACCATAGTGACTCATAAAGTGAAAATTTCGAATGGAAAATAGGGATGATCATGGGTCTAGGACCCGACCCAAATCCATTGTGTCTAAACTCGTTGGGTCGAGTATGGATCTAAAAAGTTTCGACCCATCTGGTCCGGGCCTTAAATATTAAGACCCTGACCCAACCCGTTGACCCATATTATCCTAACTATGTATATTATTTTATCCTAATTTCTAAATTACTTTCATGTTTTCTTCGTATTTTTATTTTTAATTTATCAAATAATATGCATTATATATATTTGTTTGAAGAACTAATTCATGTCCATATTGAACTTGAATTATTTATATTTAACATAGCACATATTTTATTTAGTGAAAAAAAAAGTTTGACCCAATTAGAACCCGTTTTAGACTTATCGAGTATAGGTCTAAAATTTTTAAACCTTACAAATCTGGGTCAAGTCTAGATCTAACTAAATTTTTTAGTTCGGATATGAGTTTTATTGGACCAGACCCAAACCCAACCCATGATCATGGAAATGCAATTTGGTAAATGATTTTTGATGGAGGAAAGGAGCGTATACTAAAACGTCTTGTTCTCTCATTTAGTGGTGGAGCCCATGAAGAAAGCCCACTAGGATATGGGCCTTCTACAAGCTTCTTTGTGTTTTTATGGGTTGGTGCTATGTTCCAACTTCTAGTACCTTCTGTAGTGCAGCTTTAGGGCGCTCTGTGTTATAAGAAATCAAGACGGTGACGGGGTGAAGTATTGGGAAGATTCGGAAGAAGCATCAATGGCGGAAGAAATTGCGCTGGAATTGGAGGAACTGAGGCATCTCCAAAGCATTGCAAAAAGGCCGCGTGTTATTGCTCTACTTTCGTCCGAGATTCTCAACTTGGAAAAGGTCTAATCTTTCACCTTCTTTATGTTTTCTTAGTGGTTAATGTAGGGTTTTACACTGCTGATTCTGGTTAACTATTCCGAGAAGATGTACAGAGGATAGTTACTGAGTTGCTTGTTCCTGTGTACTCATATCTTTACCTGGACTTTTGGGGGATGGGAAACCGCCGATTTAATGTATTTCATAATTGGGTGAGTGATGGTTTGGATTTCTGGGAGTTGTCAACAAACTGCTCAATCACGTGAAATGTTTATCTTAGTAAAATCTGTTAGTTCGGTGCCAATATGTGGATGTGGATATGGATAATGTTTTTTTCCTTTCCGGATTGCAATTTAACCCATTTCCAACTGTTGAATATTTTCAAGCATTTTATTCTGCCTAAAGTGCAGAAATCAAGACTTGCTGGTCAAATGCAACCCTCTGAACCCATCTCTGTTGCACCAAAAGCCAGTTATGACCTGCTGCTAAACTACACGACACTGGGATCTTTCGGCTGGGATCAGGATAATGAGAAAGTGAAGGTAAGCATTTGTCGCTTGTCTTCATTTGCCAGCACATTGGCACATCTTCATGGTGGCATGGATGTTGCATTTATTTGAGAATCTTTCTGTTTTTTTCCAACCCTTTCTGTTTTGACAGAGCCTACCTTATTTCTTGGTCCTGTTGAGGTCGGTGTCTTACTGATTAAACTTGGTGTAATGTGGTGTACTATGTTTGTTAGATTTATGTGCCTTTGGAGGGTGTTGACCAGGAAAAAATTGAGGCGGACTTCAAGAAAATGTCTATAGACCTGAAATTTCACGATGTTGGAGGAAAGAATTACCGATGCGCTGTACCCAAATTGAACAAGGAAATTGTACCAGAAATATGTAAAGTGGTAGTGAAGCCAACAAAAGTCATCATCACTTTGGTCAAAGCTTCTAAAGAAACTTGGTTGGATCTGCACTTCAAAGAAGACAAGGTTGTTCCACAATTCCTTTTACCTCTTTGATGAGATTTTCAGTAGAGTGTCCATTTGTATGTCATTTCATCTATCACAATTTGCCCTCATTGTTGTTGTAGCTGAAGCATAACTTGGACAGTGGACGCGATCCTATGGCTGGAATAATGGACTTAATGAAGGTAGATACACTTTTTGCTGGCTAATTCTATATGCTGCAGGGCGGTAATATGATATTTTTCCTTCTAATTTTAACATTTTGTATGGCAACTACAGAACATGTACGAGGAAGGTGATGATGAGATGAAACGAACAATCGCAAAGGCATGGACCGATTCCAGATCAGGCAAAGCTGCGGACCCTTTGAAGGGCTTCCAGGGGCCTTGACATGTTCCCTGGGATCTACAGTAAAATAACAAAAATGGCATAGCTATATAGCTTCCTACCCATTTATTAATATGCCTCGTTGTGATATGTTCCCTATCGGTTGGTTATTTTCTTTGCAAATGGTCTCCGTAGCTAGATACTGAGGGATGAAAAGAGGATACTGTGATTGTGATATGTTCCTTCTTGTTTGGTTATTTTCTCTGGTAATTGTTTTCTCTGGAGTAGTCTTTTGTATTACAGACGTTGTTTGAGTCCCAATAACAGATTGTAACGAATGTTGTCTTTCAACTTGAAGCTAACCTGGCCAGTGAATCCGCCGCTATATTAACTACCCGGGAACGTGTGAATGTGTGATGGTGCTGCATGTGTCTTTGAGCATCCGCCATATCTATTGTACCTGTCTTAGTATCCACTGAGTGGAGTACCCATTATTGATCGATCGCAGCAATCCTAGCAAGTTTGATTCCATCATAAAATTCTTGAAGTTTCTGCCTTCGAATTTTTGAAGTCCCACGATATCTATCACAGTTTCTTCTCTTGCCGAGACTTCCAATAGATTTTAGGGCAAACGACTTGGGCCGGCTTGGAATGGCCTTGAACTATCATTATAGTTCACCTTTGAGCATTTTCTTCTCCGTGAACACCTTTAGCCCTTCAATTTACATAACTGTTGAGTTGTAACAGTTTCGTCATGTTACAGCGTCAATTTTAAGGGCAAAATAGATGTTTTTATTTTTCATTTTCTCTTTTACCTTTTCCTTTCCCCCCATGAGACAATGGCTGTGGTATGTTCGTTAAAAGTTTTTAAATTATATTTGATTTGATTTAATGTTCCTTGATTGTGATGTCTAACTGTCATATTTGTGTATTTTTATCCTAAGGCTGGTGAAAGCCTTTAGCTTGTTAGCGAGCGATCTGCAAAGTTCACTAAGGGAGACAGTTCGCTCCTAGAAATATGTCAGGCCGATGAGGAGAAGTGTGCAACTATGATGGTATCTCTTGAAGCTTTCGAAGAGCGTGCACACACTCCTGAGGAGCGTGCACAGGTCGGTGAGAAGGAAGCCGATAAGCTTCGTTCCAAGCTGAAGGAAATACAGACTCATGGTTTTGCTTCACCTCGGTACCCTCAAGTCATTGTTTATCTGCTCATTAAGACATAGTCTTTCTTCAATTCATTTGAATAAGTTTCTACCTCTACCCCCAACGTTGGGTATTGTGAAGCTCTGGTCGAACTGCGAGGGCTGAACCCTACTTTGAATGTTTAAAAATTGCCTCAACTGGTTATGTCCGAGGCATTACTGGGGCAACATAAGGCTGTGCTTAATGATGGTTTCATTAGTAGTCTTTCTGATGGTGGTCCTCCTTATGCCTTGTTGTCCCACCTAGCTGGTCTTCCTTCTTTACTCTCTGTGCCTGAGCTAGAGAAGTGCGAAGTTGATTATTTTGAATAACTTCCATTTGCTTCTTGTGATCCTAAGCCTTCTTCTATCCTAAGACCAACACAAACACTAAGGTTTCCTCTCAGCATGTGAGCAAGGAGAATTCAACTTCCTCTCTCTCTCTCTCTAATGTTAGTTGATCTTAGTGTTATGGATTTTGAGAATATTTTTACTTGTAATTCATAAAACTACTCTAGTGTATATCTGCGCTGTATTTACTATCTTGGATATTAATTTGGTATCACCCTTCTAATGTTGAAAATTATAATTGTATTTATTTATATGCGGAGTTTTGATATTTTAGTTGACCAAAAGTTTTTGAAACGTCTTGAATCTTTGGGATCTAATGTCCTCTTTCATCATCACTCTGATTTATCTCTACTCATTCTATTGCCCAATCAAGCTTGTTGAAGCTACTTAGTCTCTATCCAAGGAATACCTTGAGTTGGTTTCTGCTGATTATTTTCTGCTATGTAATCCATTCCATTACGTCTTGGGTAGAAATTTTTTATGCCCTAATCATCTCCATCTTCTTCTATTACCTTTGTAGCAAGTTCATCTCCATCTCTACTCATTCTATTACCTTTGTTGCAAGTTCATACCCAAAGGTTATATATTATTGAATCTCTAGACAAGGATATCAGTCTTAGCTTAGTCGATCTTGAATCTTTCGGCGTAAACTTGTGTTCTCTCTATCTTCCTAGTCACGTTCAGGAATGGGTGTTATCATTAGGTATTCGCCATAAGTATATGCTACTTAGTATCAATGATCTGTAACTTAGATGGAAGAAGACTCTGAAGGATACATTAGACTTCGTTCGTGAATTGAAAGAATTCTGTGCCGAATGGAACAATCTTATGCAGTGACAACAGTTGAGTATGGTTTAAAATGATTGGTCAGAAAGAAGAGGCTAAGAATTTTGCTGCATGAAAGGCCAGCGAAACTCATAAAAAAAACTTTGATTATTCATAAGCAGTGTTCCCATATTGATGACTTGTTGGACTGACTGAAGATAAAATAGGACGAGTGTGATCATCTCTCTTCTCCCTCGACTGGGTGGCAAAGTAGGTTTGATGAACAATTTGCTTTACTCAGCTACGAGGAAGAATGAATGTCTTCGTGCTGTGTGTTCATCAACTTGAACAAGTTTGTGTTAATTAAAAAGATAACTTGAGGCCCTTCCATCATCATCTCGTGGTTCAACTGTTCATGAAGATCTGACTACGATTAAAGTGCGGGCAAATAATTAAAATTTTGAGTCTGTTAAGTCAAATATTCACCGCTTAGAGGATGAAGTACGCAATTTGGAGGCCATGAACAAGAATTATCAAGACACTGTTGATGTTATGAGTATGTAGCTTGGTCGCGAAGAATTTGGCCCTATAACTGATAGGCATATTATGCGAAGTATCTTGATCGTATAGAACAAAGGAGTCAAACACAACATATTTCCTACTTGTACATGAAATGGCAATACAATCACATTATATCTGAGGAACACGAGGCTAAGCAATCTTCTCGTTGTGGCGGTTCATCTTCTGGATCATCTTGCGCATCAAGACGTAGATAGTTTTTCCTTTTCGTTATGTACCAGTTTTCTTTCCAAATGTTTAAAGTACTACCCTTATGTTATATTGGTTTATCTTTTAGAATCCGATTCGTTCGATGTTAACTAATAAAAAATGCCATGCTTTGTGTGATTGCACTTGTGTGTTTGTATTTCTATAAGTAAAGTCTATTTCTTTCGTAATTGTGCAAGACTTCATGGCTTAATGTTTGCTTTCGTCGTTGTTTGTATAGGAACTTTTGCCTTTTTATAGGATCTATAGCTTACAAAATGAAGAGTTTGTATTGTGCAAAGCTGCAAGATCTATCACTTGCTTTTGTCACTTATTTTATAGGCACATTTGCCTTTGTGTAAGATCTAAAGCTTGCAAAATTAACAGTTTGTATTGTGGAAAGCTGCAAGATCTATTGCTTGCTTCTGTCGTTATATTCGTAGGCATATCTGCCGTCTTGCAAGATCCATGGCTTGCAGATTTAAGGTTTTGAAGTTACAAGATCTATAACTTGCGACATCGAGAGCTTGTATTGTACGATCCTTAAGATCTATCGCTTGCTTTTTCTGACTTCGTTATTCATATTTTGACAACTTTGTAACCTGCCTCATCGTGGTTTGTCAAATTTGATTTTCTATAATTGCAAGACATTATTTGATTTGGTTTGCGATGTGCCACAGTTGGCTATTTTTTGTTATTACGAATTTTGTGCAAACTATAAGTAAAAAATACTAAGAATGATTTCCCCCCAAAGATGCTTATTAATATTTATAATGTACGATTGCGATGATATCATCTTCGAAACTAAGCAAATATGTGAACACCACCAATGATAATATCATGGCTCCTATACAATTGAATTTTCCCAGTCTTTCACAAAGGATTTACACATAGAAATTTCTCGAGGTATCACATGCCAAGTGTTGGGAACGCTGCTGCCATCTAATCTTTCTATCTCGTAGCAGTTAGATCGGTGCGCTTTCGTTACCTTGTACGAGCCTTCCCACTTTGGCCTCACCTTTCCTTTTTATTCTGCCAGTCTTGCTTCATTCTTCTTTAGCACAAGATTGCCAATCAAAATTGTGTCTTTTTTATTCTCTTATTATACACTCTGGACATATTCTCTTTGTACTTTGACTTTGTGATCATTGAACAGTTGATATCCACCGTATAACACCTTGATTATGTAAAATAAGTCTCGGAAGTAATTCTGAGGAAAAGGCTCTGACTATCAAGTCAGAACTTTTTTTTTTAGAATCGGTGTTTCTTAGCTTAAACTCACTTACCTTATTTAGTGTTGCTCTCCTTGTATTTTTAGATGTCCACAATCGTGGTTTCGTATTGTCAGCGTCAAATGATAATCGATTAAACAAAATAGATGATCTTTAAGCATATATAAAACATCCATATGAAACTGATGTGGTATTTCCATGCAGGCAAGATAGCTGGTAATCACTGTACCGTAAATGTAAACCTACAAGAAGAGTCCTGGAAGTGATTTCGGGGAAAGAGCTCTGACTATCAAGTCAAATCCTTTTTTTCTAGAGAAATGGAATTTCTCAGTTTAGTCTTACTTACTTGAACCTGTGTTGCTCTCCTTGTATTTATAGTGAGCCGTAATCATGGCTCCATGTTACTAGGGTTTCAGATTGTGGATAGCATTATGCCCTCTATAATCCCGATTCGTGACTGAATCTTGGATGTGGTTCCACTTTTCTTGGTTCATGGTTGAGCCTCCAGGATATGGCTCTGCTTTTCCCGGTTCGTGGTTGAGTCTTAGGTTGGGCCTAAAGGCCGAAAACTTCTAGTTTGTGGGCAAGGTATACACCATAAACCCCCTTAGCCATGAAGTCAATGAAACATGAAGTGATGACTATGGTTGTTGAATGTGTGCGAACTGTCATTCTGTTTATTTCCTAAATTGTATAACATGTTCGCCATCATAGTAACTTATATTGTCTTCACGAAGTGTTGAGTGCTTCTTGGCCATACTTGCAATTTCGTTGGAATGTCTAGTTTTTGAATTTCAAATTTAGGACATCTAATAAGCTTGGCAGTTGCGATCTTGTGTCATTAAGCCGATATTATCTCCTCATTATTCACTTAAATTTTCCAATTTTCTCAACTTCCGTTATATTTTCTTCACTTATATATGCTCTAAATTTATTGACCAACTCCATCACTGTTCAGTGTATCACATAATCATATGCCACCGCTTCTCGTATTCCGTAACAGGTAACTTACTTTTACTGTCAGAATTCATCATGCTGTTTTTGACTGATTTAACGCCTCATTTTAATGTTTCATTATCTTAATTTAAATAATGGATTTCATTGCTTCTTCAAACACCTTAGTCTTTCATCTTCCATGTCCCTTCTTATTGTTCCTGTGCATCATCAATCTTTGCCCTCTAAACTCATAAGTTTCTTTATTTTCTGTTCTCCTCATTTTAAACATTTTTCTCGATTGTGGGTCTGTGTGGCGTTTCGGTTCTACTAATTTTCTTCTAGTGTTTAGCCAGAAGTTCTCCGGTTATCTTCCCTAGCGTATTACCTTTGCCATTTTCTTTTACTTTTATCAGAATTAACTGTCTGTGTTATGTAGATCTAATCAATAGGGTTTACATCTCAATTTTTTAGGACTTATTTGTGCCCAAATTTCTACCCTTAATCTCACTAATTATCCCGCAGAGGATGTCCGGATTGATGATGTTGACTCTAGGGAGGATTCTGATCATCTCACTAGTTACACAGGCCATGGATGAAGGTATTTCCTGGCCAACCTGAGCGCGCAACCCGTGCTTAAGCATGTGGGCCATAAACTGAAGAGCTAATTCTGGCCTTCTGAGCACCCAACTCATGCGAAAGCATGCGGGCCACCATCTGGCATCGATGTCTTTGTCTTCTGAGCGTACAACCACGCAAATACTTAGGGGGCACAAAATGAAGGCCTAGGTCTTCAACACATGGGTGCACGGGCCATGCAAAAGTACACGACCCATGCTAAGACTTAGCCTTCTCGGTACATCATTTGGCACTGGCCGTGTAAATGTACAAGGGCCGTGCCAATCTTCATGTCTTCCCGACTTTGACTCCTTTTATTTGGTGCATCCATCTACTGCCACATTTTTAGCTCGTGGCCTTCAGTCTTCTACCATCCTTATGAATGGCCTTCTACACGTCCCGAGCAATCTACGAATAAAAGATCATACTAATGAATCTAGACGCTTGTAGGGATATAGAGTCCATTAGATCTAAATAAGCTATAAAATGAGGGATTTAGATAACAAAACCAACAATGGACATCCAAACCCCCTGTAATGTCACTTAAATCTAGCAATTTACCATATAAAATCTAACAAAAGATATGTTAAGTGCCGTAGGAAAATATTGCTTCTAGAGTCTCATCAGTATGCTTGAGGGTGTTGATGAGGAGATTGTGAATAATTGCAGAAGTTTTTTGTATGAAAGAGAATGAGGGAAAAAGGGTTACTTCAGACACAACTTGTAGACGAATTTTTTTGGTTGATTGGGGATTAGATATCCTTCCATTTGTAACAAGGAAGAACTATGTAAGTAATTTTGGGAGTTAAACTCAAAGAAAGATTTTTTTTGGGTTACGTGGATTCAAGCATGTTACATAAAGGGTATTAGTCTACATGGAAGCAAAGAAAGGGTAAGTTCTAGTTGGCATTGGAAGATGTTGGGCAAATTGCAAGATAAACACTGCCAAATCCTTGGGAGTTGTATAAACAAGGAATGCAAGTTAAAGACACTGATGGTATATGATGAAATGAAGGGAGGAAGCAAAAGGGACTTTTATGCCAAGGTTATTTGGCACAAAAATATTTTACCTAAGCATAGATTTTTCTTATGGATTCTATTGAACGGAGGCTTGCCCATGGTTGATATATTTCAAGGATTTGGGGTTTAGAAGATACAACAAAGGTTTAGTTTATGTGATAAGGTGGATGAGATAGCTACTCATTTGCTTTCAAGCATGTTTGTTTATTTGAGGACACAAACGAAGCCCGGTGTTCAATATTTCCCTATTAGCAATCATTCTCTTGCAACATATACTCTTGATTCTTTGAACTACACTTTCTTGGATTTCACATGGATTGTTGTTTATTTGAGAAAGTCATCCATCGTTCATTAGGGATAAAAGTATGTAATATTCGCTTTGTAAGTTCATAGCTCCTCAACAATTTTCCCCTTCCTCGTCCGTAGTTGGAAGAATCCGAGTCAAACCAAGACCTTCGATTGTTAAAGTTTTAGGATGGGGTCTTCTTCGGCTTAAAGATAATTTCAACCAACCTTACTTTCACCAATAAGTTTATCTTTGATTCACTATGGTAAATCTAAAATTATATTAGGATATGTTCTCCCTTATTCCTTTAATAAACATGTTCCTTACAAATGCATCATTCTCTCGCATAACAACTATTCTCATGGTTAATTAGAGATATTGCATATATTCATCCACAATAAGATTTCCTTACTTCATGTCGCTTAATTACAAGCATGTTTCCATCATGTACGTGGTTGGAACATGATACAAATGAAGCCCAGACTTTAATCTTTCCCTATTAGAAATCATTATCGTCCAACATATGCTCTTGATTCTTTGAACTATACTTACTTGGATTTCACATTGACTGTTATTTATTTAAGGCAGCCATCCATAGTTCATTAGGGCTAAAATTAGGATTTGAATAAACCTTTATAGGACCATAACTTCCCATCAATTTTCCCCTTCCTCTCTTATAGTTAGAAGGACCAGAGTCCAACCATGACCTTTGATTGTTAAAATTGTGGGATGGGATCTTCTTTGTCTTAAAGGTAATTTCAACCAACCATGCCTTCACCAATAAGTTTGCCATTGACTTATTATGCTATGAGTGATGGCCTAAACTATGTTCTTGGTTGATGCTTGATTAATATATTACAATTTCCATAAAAAAAAGTCTGCCATTGACACATTATGGTAAATCTCAACCTGAATTAGGATAAGTTATCCTGTATTCCTTAAATAAACAAGTTCTTCACAAATGCATTATTCCCTCGCATAACAACCCTTCTCATGGTTAATTCAATATATTGCCAATATTCATCAACGATGAGATATCCTTACTTCATATTGCTTAAGTACAAGCATGTTTCCATCATGTACGTGGTAGGAACATGATACAAACGAAGCCCTGCCTTCAATCTTTCCCTATTAGAAATCATTCTCTTCCAGGATATGTTCTTGATTATTTGAACTACACTTACTTGGATTTCACATGGATTTTTTTATTTGAGTTAGACATCCATCGTTCATTAGGGCCAAAAATAGGGTTTGGATAAATCTTTGTAGGACCCAGGCTTTCCAAAAAAAAAAATCCCCCTTCCTCGTCCGTAGATTGAAGAACCCGAGTCAAACCATGACCTTTGATTTCCAAAGTTGTAGGATGAGGTCCTCTTCGGCTTAGAGGTAATTTCAACTAACCTTGCTTTCACTAATAAGTCTGTCATTGATACATTATGGTAAATCTCATCCTGTATTAGGATAAGTTATGCCTTATTTTTTTAATAAACATGTTTTTAACAAATGCACCATTCTGTCGCATTACAACCCTTCTCATAGTAAATTTGATATATTGCAAATATTTATCCATGATATGATTTGCTTAATTCATATGGCTTAAGTACAAGGGTGTTTTCATCATGTACATCATTGGAACATGATACAAATGAAGCCCGGTCTTTAATCTATCCCTATTAGCAATCATTCTCTTCAAGCACATGCTCTTGATTAATTGTTCACACTTAATTAGACTTCACATGGATTATTGTTTAATCGAGGCAGCCATCCAAAGTTCATTAGGGCTAAACGTAGTTTTGAATTCGCCTTTGTAGGAACACAACTTCCAAACAATTTGCCCCTTCCTCGTCCATAGTTAGAAGCACCTGAGCCAAACCATGACCTTTGATTGTTAAAGTTGTAGGATGGAGTTTTCATAAGCTTAAATGTAATTTTAACCAACCTTGCTTTCACTAATAAGTCTCTCATTAATACATTATTGTAAATCTCAACCAGTATTAGGATATGTTCTCCCTTATTCCTTCAATAACATGTTTTTCACAAATGCATCATTCTCTCGCATAACAACCATTCTCATGGATAATTTGAGATATTGCCAATATTCATCCGAGACACGATTTCCTTACATCACATCGCTCAGTATAAGCATTTTCCCATCTTGTACGTGGCTGGAACATGATACAAATGAAGTCATGTCTTCAATCTTTCCCTATTACCAATCATTCTCTTCCATCATATGCTCTTGATTCGTTGAACTACACTTACTTCGATTTCCCATGGATTGTTGTTTATTTGAGGCAGCCATCCATCATTCATTAGGGATAAAGGTAGGTTTTGAATAAACCTTTGTAGGACCACAACTTCCCATAAATTTTCTCCTTCCTCGTGCGTAGGTAGAAGAACCTGAGTCAAACCACATGACCTTTGATTGTTAAAGTTGTAGGATGAGGTCTTCTTCAGCTTAATGGTATATTCAACCAACCTAGCTTTTACCAATGAGTCTGTTATTTATATATCATGGTAAATATCAACCTCTATTAGGATATGTTCTCACTTATTCCTTTAATAAACATTTTCTTCATAAATGTATCATTCTCTTGCATAACAACTATTCTCATGGTTAATTCGAGATATTTCCAATATTTATACACGATACGATTTCCTTACTTTGTATTTCCTAAGTACAAGCGTGTTTCCTTATTGTACGTGGTTGGAAAATGATACAAACCAAGCCCGATCTTCAATCCACCCCTATTAGCAATCATTTTCTTCCAACACATGCTCTTAATTCTTTGAGTTACACTTACTTGGATTTCACAGGGATTGTTGCTTATTTGAAGTATCCATCCATCTTTCATTAGGGATAAACGTAGTTTTGAATTTGGTTTTGTAGGACCAAAGCTTCCCAACAATTTTCCACTTTCTCGTTCGTAGTTGGAAGAACCTGAGTCAAACCATCACCTTTGATTGTTAAAGTTGTAGGATGGGGTTATCTTTGGCTTAAATTTAGTTTCAACCTACCTTGCTTTCACCAATAATTCTGTCATTTATACATTATAGTAAATCTCAACCTTTATTAGGATATGTTCTCCCATATTCCTTCAATGAACATGTTCTTAAAAAATGCATCATTCTCTCGCATAACGACCCTTCTCATTGTTAATTCGATATATTGCCAATATTCATTCAAGATACAATTTCCTTACTTTAAGTTGCTTTAGTACGAGCGTGTTTCCGTCATGTACGTTGTTGGAACATGATAGAAATGAAGCCTGGTCTTCAATCTTTCCCTATTAGTAATTATTTTCGTCATGCATTTGCTCTTGATTCTTTGAACTACACTTAATTGGATTTCACATGGATTGTTGTTTATTTGAGGCATTCATCCATAGTTAATTTGGGCTAAAAGTAGGTTTTTGAATAAACCTTTGTAGGATCATAGCTTCCCCAAAATTTACCCCTTCCTCATCCGTAGTTAGAAGAACCCAAGTTAAACCATGACCTTCTATTCTTGAAGTTGTAAGATGGGGTTTTCTTTAGCTAACATGTAATTTCAACCAACCTTACTTTCACCAGTACGTTTATGGTAAATCTCAACCTGTATTAGGATATGTTATCCCTTATTCCTTCAATAAACAAGTTCCTTAGAAATGAATCATACTCTCACACAACAACCATTCTAATGGTTGATTCGAGATATTGCCAATATTTATCAATGATACGATTTCCTTACTTCATATTGCTTTAGAACAAGCGTGTTTCTATCATGTACGTGGTTGGAACATGATACAAATGAATCCAGATCTTCAATATTTCCCTATTGGCAATCATACTTATCCATCATATGCTCTTGGTTCTTTGAACTACACTTACTTGGTGGTGTGTCCATTTTATACCGTTATTTTGGGACTTTTTGGATTCACTTTTGTATAATTTTATATTGTAGATGTGGCATTTTGCCGTGAAATTCTCTATGACGAGTTAAGACTTTATGCTTTTATTACTCTTCTAGGGGTTTTTGTGTGACAAGGTAAATGTTCGAAAACTTTGAAGACCATCTTTGAAGATGTGAAGACCATGAAGACTACATTTTTGAAACAATGAAGACATTGAAGACCCAAAGAAGGGAAGTGGATACAACTACAATTAGACCAACAAAGAAGATAACATTTGAGAGCAGAGTACTCTGAGCGTCACGAGTCACGACAGTCTGTGGCCTAGATATGCCTTTTGAACTTTTTGTACTATAAATACCCTCTTATCTTCTCCTTTTTCCAAATCCTTTATTTCCCTATTATTATCAAGAAAACCCTAGTTTTCTTCTTCTTTGAATTTTTTTAGATTAGTTATGTATTTTTATTATCTAGACTAGTAATCTCCTTGGAGCAATGGATTCAAGCTTCCTTATCAAGGTCTAGAGAATCATTTCTGTCTATTTAATGCTTTCTCTATTGTGTATTGATTTTTCTTTGAATATGGTTGTTGAATCCATTAATGGTGTTGGAAGTTTGAGTATATCAATTGCTTGTATGATTATGTGTTAGGGTTTTGAGTAAGTAGCTAATTCTTCTTTCTTTTGATATGAAATCCAAAGGCATGAATTAGAGATTATAATATGGTTGATGATTTTATGAATTCTAGATGAATGTGATAATGTTGAATTCTTTATCATGTTTGTTTTGTGTAGCATATATGAGAAGTTTATGAACGTTGAACGTTCTTGGCTAATATTGTGTAAATTCATAAATTGGTTCAATGCTTAGACATGGTGTAGTGTTTATAAGTGTTACCAAGCTTGTTGATTCGTTGTACTTAATGTCATTAATGGGATACCTTTAGGTGTTGATCGAGTAAAGGGTCATTAGTGAGGTTTAGCGAGAGATGTCGAATTCACTCCTGCAAAGTACTATCAAAGAAGGATGGAAGATTTATCTTCACAACAAGTAGTTAATGTAGTGAATAGGTCATGGATTCAATGATATATAAGAGGTTCAGAAGCGGATATGCATTGCCCCCAAGGCTTTGTCATTTGTAGTTTTTATCCTTTTTATTAGCTTGTTTCATGATTAGCATAGTTACTTATCCTTCCTAGTTGTGTTGTCTTTACTTTCATAACATAGGAAAACCCCACCTAAAAATCCCCCTCTTTACTTACTTTTAAATGTATGTATATATCTATATCTAGGCTTATATTGACCCTTTATGTGTAAATTCTTGGGAATATCCCTCTTCTCTGTGGACGAACCCGACTTGCCCTTATCTACTTAATTGTATTTAGTAAGCAAAAAGGGCATATAAATTGTATCTTTGAGGGGTACTGTGATGACCTCCCAAATTTTGGCGCCACTGCCGGGGAAGAGGCATTTATTTTTAAGTGTCTGGGCATATTATGTGTGAGTATTTGCTAGTTATTTTTATTTTCCTTTTCTTTTTGGTTGTTTTTGTTTTGAGTAGGCATTGCTCGAGTTCTTAGTGAATTCTTATCGAGAACCCTTGCAATATCATTCCTACCATTTTGGGAAAATATAGAAACATATGGAACATCTCACCTTGAGGGAATTTATGATGAGAAGAGAGGCTCAACGAGAAATGTTTTGTGGGATTTGTCATTCCGACCATCCTATAGAATCTTGCTATATATTGAGGGATACACATTATGAGGAAGAAATAACCGTTGGTTTTCAAAACTGAGGGTATTATGAAGAGTGCTATCAAGAAGATAGAGTTGATGGTTTTCAAGGGCAAGAAGCTCAAGAATGGTATTCGTACCAAGATTTTGACAATCCAAGTGGAGTGGTAATCCGGATTTGCGGTATGAGAATGAGCAAGAAAACCAACCCTATGAGCAATGTAGTTATCCACCACCACCTTAAACCATACCCAAAGCTAAGCTCAAGAAGAAGGTTCTAGTTTGACAAATGTATAAATTAGGGATACATTAGAAAACTTGACCACCTTAGCCAATATTAGTGAGGAAATGAAAGCTCAAACCTTCTACAGACTCAAGGCATTGCAGGGGCAGGTGAGCAAAATGATGGAAATAGTGATCCGAATGAAAGCTCGTTATTTCAAAGATACACCATCCCAAGTCAAACTCAAAGACACAGTGAGTGAGGTCACCTCGACAAATGAGATCAAGTTTGAAAGGGATGAGGAGTCAGTGGTTGAATGCAAAGAAGTTGAGGAAGAGATAATTGTGCTACATTCATTGCCATCATCACCCCTACCCCCATCTAGTGAACCGACTCCACCATTTTTGAAAGTTTTGAAGGAGATAAGAGAGGAGAAAAATGACTATGCCAATCCTCCTAACCACCCAACTCCTTTAAACCAACTCCACCTCCATATGACTTTCCTCTTGAAAGTTTTGTAACCCTACCCTCTAATTTTGGATGCTAATGGTGAAGGGGTTCAAACCTTCACGATATGGATAACATTAGGTTCATGTCGATGACCTTAAACATACGGAGCTAAGTTGTGCCGATGATGCAAATAAATTCATATTTTATTTGTGTTTTTGTCATTATATTTTCTTGATATTTTTACGGTGTGTTTCAATTATTTTGTAGCAAAAGGGAGTGCATTACATTGGAAAATATGAAGGAATGATAGCCATGAGAAAGGGAAGAAAGCTTGAAAAGTTGGTAAGAACAATTCTTCTAAATGCTGGGATACTCTGTATGTCGTGAGTCACAAAAAATTGGGGGAAATTACAACTCCCAGTTCCAGTCAATCGCAAGCGTGACTGAGATCAGAAGTTTTTGAGTGAAATGTGAGTTTCTAGTTGCAAGATATCGAGAGCACGAAAGCACTATCGCGATTCACGATGACCCTATTGTAAGTCACGACAGGACCCTCACGATCGCGATAGAAATCAGAAGAATCTAGCCATTTTGTAACTTCCAGGTCCAAAATTTTGCTATTGCAACAGAGCCATCGCGAGTCGCGACACCCTGTCATGAGTGTTAAAGGTTACGTCGTGACCGCGACACTGGTTTAATTGTTCATCAAGCAAAACATTCACTTTCATACCATTTCACTTCATCATCTTGAATTAACCATTAAAATTGTTGTTATGCAAGATAATGAAGCATAAGAACATTATGGCATCTTTAGAATACATTTGTACCTTGTAATGTGCCGACTAAATCATTGTGCCTATGATGGATAAATTCTATTACGATGTATGTTAGATAGGTTAGATATTTGTCTGTACATGTTAGATATTTTTATTGGATGATTTCATAGTGAAGAATGCATGAAAGATTGGTTATTCTTTGGGAATGTTATGGTTATTAACTTTCAATGCTAAACATAACATTTCAAATCCCTATATACTTGTGAGTTTGATGTTGTTTTATGTGATGTTAGTTCTAGATCAATTTTTCCAAGGAGACAACATGTGGCTTGAGAGGTGAGTTCCTCTGTGGCATATATAAGTCCCCCTCTGGTTCTGGTACCACCGGAACTGAATTCAGACAAATATATGGGATTTATCGGAATACATTGGAATACATGAGATTTCACATGGATTGTTTTTTATTTGAGGCCACCATGCATAGTTAATTAAGGCTAAAATTAGGGTTTGAATAAACCTTTGTAGGACCACGGCTTCCCATGAATTTTCCTCTTCCTCGTTTGTAGTTAGAAGAACCTGAATCCATCCATGACCTTTGATTGTTAAAGTTGTAGGATGGGGTCTTCTTTGGCTTAAAGGTAATTTCAACCAACCTTTCTTTCACTAATAAGTCAGTCATTAATACATTTTGGTAAATATCAACCTCTATTAGGATATGTTTGCCCTTATTTCACCAATAAACAAACTATTCACAAATGCTTGATTCTCTTGCATAACAACCTTGCTCATGGTTAAATCAAAATGTTGCCAAACAATGACCGTTGATTGTTAAAATTATAGGATGGGGTGTTCTCCTGCTTAAAGGTTTTTTTTCCGATGTAAAGTAACTTTCATTTCACCAAAAACAGAAGTACAAGCTTAAAGTTTTACATGATCTAAAG
>JAULKK010282958.1:0-14118 GCA_032355705.1 Rubia peregrina
CTTCTCGGATTTTTCTCAGAAATCTGCTTCAAAACTTAGATCATTCTTCACCCTCTACTTTGCTCTCCTTCTTCACACTATCTTCTACCACTTTGTAAGTGGCCTTCTTCAAGCTTCTACCATCCTTGCGAATGGCCTTCCCCAATCTTACCATTCTTGCGAATGGCCTTCACTAAAACATTCCAAAGTGCTTACGACCAATCTACAAATTAAGCTTACAAAAAGGAATCTAGACGCTCGTAAGGACCAAAAATTCATTAGATTCAACGTAGATTACAAAATGAAGGATTTAGATACAAATACCAAAAATGGTTATCTAAACCCCTTATGATGTAAACATACTTAATCTAGCAATCTTCCAACAAAAAGATATCAAAAGAGATGTTAAATGCCTCGGAAAATACATGCATTTGACGTCACATCAGGGGACCAGTCAGGTTCCTACCACCAGCAGTAGAGAGAGGAAGTTCAAGGTCACTCTGAATATTACCAAGACTTGTGTGTAATGAATAATTTATTCCTATTATACTGATACTATCAAATATTTTTGGCTTCCAAAACTTCTAAATAAATTAGAATTGTTGACATACTAGTTTGTGGGCTCAAATTGTTAGGCCCATATGTACGTCTGACGTCGGTCATAGGTTGACCCTTTCTCGTCGTTACCAACATAGGTGCAATGTTGCACTATACGAGGTGGATAACACAAGGATAACATCACACTTAAAAAGCTTTAAATAGGAGGTCACTCACATTCAGTTCAAGCTATTGTTCACAAGTTTCCCGCGAATTCTAACAGTTCATACACCTCTGCTCTACTCTCATCTCAAAGGTATAGTTTCTCAACACTTCAAACACATAATTTTCAAGATTTTTTGCTTTACATTGTCCAATTTATGGTCTATTAATGTGTTGTGTATTTTGGTTTTTTAGTTCTTACTCAAATATGTTAGATTGTGAAGTTTCCTAAAATGCATACCTAGGTACTATGTTGTGGTATGGTTTTGGAATTTTTTTCAGTACTGGTATGTTCTTAAAGCATCAATTTTCTGGGTTTCTATGTTTTTACTTATAGCAGCCTAAAATATATGCAATGTCGGCACCCTATTGGTCACATATCGGTCTATGCAACCTTTATGCGACGTTGTATATTCACATGTCAAGGAATATAAACAAGACGTTGCACTTTGTTTGGTTGGAGAATCGGTGTTACTGATGTGTTAACAATTTCACGTACAAGCATTTCAGTTTACATTACATTTGAAGAAAAGGTAGATAGAATTTAGCCAAGAAAGGGAAGATTTGAAGTTCATGAAGGTCAAGAACGGAAGACGGTACCAAACGGCCAAACCAGCTAGCCGACTCGAGACAACACCAGCTATGCATAATCTATGCAACGTGGCTAGCACGGCGCGTGCAAATTTAAACAGGTTGTGCACATCCGTGCAGGCCACGACTCCAATGCTCCAAACTCACTTCCAAACAGCTAAGTATGGGTATGGACCATTTCGTTTTAAATGATACCGTTACAAATTCTAAAAGCAAAGACCAGCCCACAAGGTTGGAAAAATAGCACAGCCCACGTTGTTTTACTGAGCAAAAAGACCTTCAAGCCGATTGGCTGTGCCAAATGACACGGGGTACGAAAATCAAAAGTTCCAGACCAAGCACAACCCACAGTTTGGTAAGGTATGTGCACCCCCTCGACACTACTCCCTCTGTCCCAGTAGAAATGGCATGTTTACTTTTTCAAAGTCGAATTTGGTAAACTTTGACCATAAATATAAATTGATATATAATGAGTATATCATGTGAGGTATTGATGAATTCATCATTATATATATTTTCTAAATATCAATTTTTATGCGGAATTGGTATATGTAGCCATAGATATTGACGGTCAAACATGATCATTGAAGACCGTGAAAAAGAAATTATGCCAATTCTGTCGGGAGTGAGGGAGTAAGCCACAGGACCCATGTCAGTCCGTGAAGCCCCCGCCACTACGAGGCCACACGGGCCATGCCGTGCTACATACCTCGTGCTAGTACAATCATGCATGGACTGTACCAATTTCCACTGGCCACGCATATTGTGGCTTCTAGGGTTTCTAGACTATTTTTTGGCCTTTTACTCCCTATTACTATGTATCTTGACCTATTTCTACAAAGTTTTGAGTTTATGCTCATTTTTAGACTTCAAGAATAGGTTAGAGAGAGAAAATTCTCTTCCTTATCTCTAGGTTCTTTTCCTTTCTTCTCTTTATTTTTCTTTTACCCAAAATTGTTGAATTTAATGAAATACTTTGGTTCAATTCTTATGGAGTAGTTTATTTACTTGGAAATTGTGTCTGTATTCATGAATTAATTTTAGTTTTATTTGATTCCCTAGATCTACCTATATTTATGTGTTTGGGATTATTATGTTGGCTTGTTCTTCATGTTCTTGTTAACTACATGATTGTTAGACTAACATTGGCACACACCATAGTCTACTTTCATGTTTATGCAATTATGTATACCAACCAGGGAAGGAAACCTAGATGTGCTTGGATTAAGGATAGTCCGGAACCATGTGGCACATGGGTTGTTGCCAAGTAAACATTACGATCGACCATACACTACTAAGCTGGCAAGTTGGTCCGAAAGATTACGAGTGGAGATAACTAAAGCAGTAAACTAGAGTTAGGTTTGCAACCCTTGAGCCATCGATAAGGTGCTTCACCCTCTTTGTCTTTTTAGCCCTAGGAAGAAGCAATCGTGATGAAGTTCCCGGGACGTAATAGTATGGGGGAGATTTAGATCTAAACAGTAGGCAGGGCCTTTGTTACACTCCCCCTAATGATAGAGGAGGTGCCGATGGAAGATTACATGCACACCCTACATGAAAGGCATGGGAAAGTGTTAACCATTGACCACACCATGTGTCACAAGTTTGTACCAATATGATGCATCCGGAAGTCTCGGAGGAGGACTACAATTTGAGGTCATTTCCCTTCTCACTTCTGGATGCGGTAAAAGATTGGTTGAACTACCTTCCACCCGGTTGCATCACCTCCTTGATGAACATGAAGTGCATATTTCTCAAGAAATACTTCCCGGCTTCAAAATCTGTGGGGTTGAAGAAGTAGCTCTCCAATATCTCCCAGTTCGCTAATGAATCCATCTACGAGTATTGGAAATGATGTAAGAGGCTATTGGCAAGCTATCCATATCATCCCTTCAAGGAGAGGGATTCGGTATACTATTTCTTCAAACAGTTGTGTGATGATGACATGCAAATGGTGAAAACCGTGTGCAAGGGATCAATCTCCAACAAAAGCCTGAGGGAGGCGATGGCACTCTTCGATGAAATGGCCAATGGAACGAGGAAATTTGGTATAAGATTCTGAGGGAAGACTGTGGATGAGCCATCTCATTCTCCCAAGCTAGAGGAGTAAGTCCAAGCTCTTGCTCTATGATGACGGAATTTATGAAAGAGAGGTTTCAACGAGTTAAAGTTTGTGGAATTTTTAGTCTTGATCATCACACCGATGTTTGTCCACAAGTGGTGTAAAAATTGGATGAGGTGAAGTTATTGGACATCAATGGTTGAAATGGTAAACAATTCGGTAGGTGGTAACAACAAAAAGGGTTCCGATGGAACCAAAGAGGTGAAAAGAAAGACCCCTATGCGAATACCTTCAACCCTAGATATCGCGATCACCCAAACTTCCGTTAGCACAAAGAGAATCAAGTTCAAGGGTACAACCGAGGCAGACAAGCTCCACCTCAACCCTATCCAAGAGGATAAGGGCCTTCTAACATCAACTCGTGACTCTACAAGTCGGATTGAGAAGAAATCTTGAAAGCAATATCTCAATTGACTAAAAAGAAATATGTCTTTTTGGAGAGAACAAGGCATGATATTGAAGATCTCGGGACTAGGATATTTTTAGCATCAAAAATCTTAAAATATAAGTCGGGAAACTCACCACCTCGGTGAGCTGACCTAAGGCCTGAAAGTCCGTCAATACTCTTTCCCAATCAGTGGTCAATCTGAGGAATGTGAGTGCTTTAAAGCTAAGGAGCGAGAATGAGTTGTGTGAATCTGAGAAATAATTCTTGCAAGAAGATGACTTAGTCGTGGAGAGCAACAAAACCAACTTAGAGGAGCATGAATTGGTTGTCAAAGAGAATCCCATCAAGTAGATTCCAACACCCGAGGTCAGGGTGAATCTTCCACCTCCTTTCCCTAGTGCACTTAGGGGAAGGCCGAAGGTGACAAACACTGATAAGCACATTCGTAAGATCTTTGAGAAGGTTGAGGTTAGCGTTCCACTTTTGGACTTGATTGAGGATGTGCCTTGTTATGCTAAGTTCTTCAAAGTTGCATGCACTAATAAGTGGAACAATCCACGTAGGAAGTTAGGAAAATTCAAAATAGGGGGAGTGGTTACTCTTAATAATAGAAGTTTACCTAAGAAACGTGATGACCCCGGTGTGTTTTCAAATCCTAACTCTTTTAGTGGTAAATTGGTGAAAAATGCTATGATTGATCTAGTAGCATCTATTAATGTTATCCCTTCTTGCCTTTATGAGAGCCTAGACATAGGCAAACTTAAGGAAACTATGGTAGTTGTCAAATTAGCTAATCACTCCCAAGATAGCCCTCGAGATTTTGTTAAGTACATAATGGTTAGGGTAGGTAATTTACTATTTTTTACAGTTTTCTATGTTCTCGATGTAGTGCAAGATGGTGGTGTACCCTCAATTTCATTTGGGAGAACTTTTCTAAAAACATCAAGAGCACAATTAGACGTTCGTTTGGGAACACTAACCCTAGAGGATGAAATTGATAAGGTTGGTCTTAATATTTAGAAATTTAGGCATGATTTACCTAATCCCTCTCGTGTGTTCAAAGGCATGAATTTATGTAAAGAACTTGCTCAACATGAGAACTCTTGCATGATTGAAGATGTTAAATACCTAAATGAAATTATTGATGATGATGAGGTGTTGCCCAATATAGAATCCTTGCATGCTCTATCTCGTATGAATAAATTTTGTGATGATACATTTGTTGATGAACATGTTTCTTCTAGTGTGATTAAAGATGCTTTGCTTCAAATATCTCACACATTGGAGAAAGAAGCGGGTTAAGGAATTAGATACTCTTAAATCCCTTCCTACTCCCAAACTCAAAAAAAAATATCTACGATTGAGAAAGATGGGCATGTTTGGTATGTTTCTCCCAAGGTGAAAGGGAAACTGAAGGTAATGTGGTGACCCGTCCATAAGGATGTGGTTGTTGGTGGTGTCAAGGATGGTAATTCTGGTGACCCATCAAACCAATTTTCTTAGTTTTAAAAATGCATGAAATAATAAGTTGTGAGGACTAAATTAAAAATGCGGTGTTTAATTTTTTATATTAGTCGTTTAAAATTTTCCTTGAAATTTTTAGGAATGTGTTTGATTTTTTGTGATTTTTTAAGCATTAATAGTCATTAAAGATATTCTGGTACGGTGCTACTATCGTTTTCATGTTTCTGGGTGTAGGAATTTAATGAGAAAGTTGGAAGAAAAAATTCAAGAAATGCTCGAGCTAAAATTGGCTGGCATGGACGTGTCACAACATGGCCCATGCTAAGCCAAATCAACACGAGACTGATCACAATACAAGAAAAATGACCTTTAGCCCCTTTTGCCTAGGTTTTTTTGTTAACATCAAATAACACGGTAAGAAGTTATTTTACCTCGGTTATTTTTTTCAAAGTAAAAGATATTATTTACCTTGGTTATAAAAAATCAAGAAAAATAATTGCTCTTTCACCTCAGTTATTATATGAACTGAAGTAAAAGGTTAAAAATGAGGTAAATAATGTTATCGAATAGCGTGCAACGTCGCACTTGCTGGTTTAATTGGTGAACTGGTTTTGCATGAAACATCGTTTGCACCGACATGTTTTGCGATAGACTACCAAAGTCGTAGATATGTAAAAGATAATTTCAAGAAAAGAATTTGACGGTGTTGGAAAAGAGTGGTGGTCGTGTGCTTCTCCTCCTTTTGGCATCTCTCCCTTCCCAGTATATACCGTCATCGTGATTAATTTAGGGGTATGTAAAGGAAAATTAGGTCCTGCAGTAGCTAGCAATCATTGTGCTACAAGCACCCTAGAAATCCTCCCCTCTTTCGTACACATCCAGTACACCCTTGTTCAATGGTTTTTAATCGTAGAATTATGAAATGGTTTATAAAATCGTGGATAAATCAAATCGCACTTATATATACACGACCAATTATATAATGATCAAATAAGATAGTTAAATAATTAGAAAAATAGTAGTCATGAAATTATCCATAGAAATAGTACATAAATGCAAAAAAAAAGAGTTGTCTTAGTTCCAACATAACTGAAAATACAATAAACTCAATCAGCTTGGACAATGATGACCTTGAAGGCGATTGGCCCCCCAACTTTTATCACCTCGAAGAATAGGGTGTCCCTGATGCATAGTTTGTTTCCCCTAAGGAACTCGCAAAAACCCTCTGGGAAAGTGCCTTGATCTTACCTTGCCCCGAGTAGTTCATATGTCACCCTATCCCGTAGCACCTCAGCACTACGGGGATCTTCTCAGTCAGTAAGACTAATACAATCTCACCCGAGATGTACTGAGTCACATAAAAAATTATTAATTAGAAATATGAAAATGTATATATATACACTTTTCAACAAATAAAAATTATTTAAAAAGCTTACCAAAGAAGGATTTTTTCCAAAGTTCTACTGCTTGAGGGTACAGTGGAAATGTTGGCTATCAAGAGCCATCATGTGATGGTCGATGACAAAGAAAATAGGCTATGGGTTGCTTCAACATTGTACGATGAACTTTACAAAAACCAAAGAGTATTAGTTATTATAAACTGTGAAGATGTGTTAGCTAGTAAATATATATGTACGTTGGCAAAAGACTTAGAACAGGGCTGGATTAGCTGCTCCTTTGTGAGCTATTAGTCCTACATTAATTGATAACTGTACAAAGCCGCAACATGGTCATCAATTCGATCACGTGTCAGGAATAGCTAATGTTGCAAAACAGGAGTTTTTTGGGGTTGGTTTATCTAAAGACTACAAGCATGAAATAACAAAAGGGTAAAACTATATATCGCTAGCACTTGGAGAATAATTGTGTAAGTTGACCGGTAGTATATTTTGATCTTCAATTCAATCACATTCAAGGCATACAAACCTATACTAATTTAATGCCACGTTGTTTGGTTGATGGTAAAAACTCCCCCCTAACTACCACATAAGGGTTCGATTGTAATCTTCCATCGGCACCCCCTCCGTAATTAGGTGAGTGCAACGACGACCCTACCTCCTGTGCAGATCTGATTTTCTCTCCTACAATTACGTCTTTGGCACTCCACTACCAATGTTTCTCCCTAGGCTACAGAGACAAAGGGATAGACGCCTTATCGTTCACTCTAAGGTTGTGAAATACACTAACCCTAGTTTGCTACTATGCTATCTCTATCTGCAACCCTTCAGGTTCAAAGTCCAGCTAAGACTAGTGTACGGTTATGACAACATTGACCCAGCGACCTGCATGCATACACTTATACGGTCCCAGACTTTTGTTTCCCTTGTTATATTTGGGTTTCACTCCCCGGGGAAAATCAATGAATACGCCAACATGAAAGTAGACTAAGGTGTATGCCAGCATGGTGTAAAAATTATGCAATTAACAATAATGAGAAGCACACGTCAACATAATGTTCATAAGTATAAAAGGATAGATAGATCTTAGAATCTCACGGAACAACTACCTAGTCATGAATACAAATATAGATCCCCAAGCTAATAAACTACTCCCTAAGCATTAAACCCAAATATTTCATTGGATTCAATGTCCTTGGGAAAAAAACAAGGAGAAATGAATTTGAGAGAAGGGTTAGTCAATTTCTCTCTCTACGTACACTTAGGAGAATGAAACTCATGAAAACAAAACTTTCCAAAATTCAAACCCAAGTAGACATAGGCTCCTATGTATAGTAGTAGGAAATTGGGCCTTGAAAAAAAGGCCTAAAAAGTAAGAAGAAACCCTAGAAGCTGTCAGCACGGGCCAAGCAACAGCACACGTCCCATGTTGGCTTTGCTTGGTATGGCTCGTGTCATTCAACATGGGTTATCGACTGGCACTTCTGTCAGCTGGTCTGAGCGTGCGACTGTGCCATTCATCCCGGGCCACCAGCCGGATGCATGATTTTCCTCTTCTGAATGGCACGGGTCGTGTATATCCTTGTGGGCATTGGCTGGGAGTCAGTTTCTGAGGAAACTAGAAGTGAGGATGTGTAAATCTTCACACCCCATGGGCTAAACTTTGAATATTATCTTTGGAGCAGCACGGGCCATATTGAATGGCACGGCCCATACCCATACTTAGCCGCACGAGACATTTTAATAGCATGGGGCCGTGTTGAATCAAGTGGCCCATACCGGTAACCTCTAGCATGGCCTGTGTTGATTGACATGACGATGCCAGGTATTCAAATATTGGACTCGATTTCATTCTTCTTCTCATCTTGACTCTATCTACTACCACGTTTTGACTCATAGTCTTCTATCTACTACTACCCTTGCAAATGGCCTTCTTATATCTACTACCACCCTTGTGGATAGCCTTCTACAAAACTACGTTGAAGTGCTCATGAGCATCTTACCAATAAGCTCATAAAAATAAAATCTAGGAGCTCGTGAGGACATAGTGTCCATTAGATCTAATTAATTCTACAAAACTAGATATTTAGATAAGAAAACCAACAAGGGTCATCTAAACCTTTTGTATTTTAAACCCAACTAAAAATAGAAATCAACCATCAAAAACATAATAAAAATGTGTCAACTACATTGGTTAACACATGTATTTAGGTGTAGATCAATGATGGTGTACCCAAGGTCGACTACCTTTTTCTCTGCAAGAATATAGTACATGATGGCCCCATTGATCGTTCACTCCGACGGATGTCCGGCCAAGATTAGTATTTGTACAAATTATATTGTACATCATCCTCTCCTTAAGATCAAGGACATCAATCTTGATCTACCTCGGATGGATGAGCTCGTTCCCCACTTCAATTTTAAAGTACTTCTCCACTATTGTGTTAGGGCTAAGCACCCCAGATAGGTCATTCCCATGCCCCGTGGAAGCCAAGTGTCCCAGAAGTACAGCTGTAGAGGGTGAACATTAGGCTGATCATCCCCACCAATTTTGCACCTAATCGCCTCATTGATGAACTTCGTTGTCATGTCCAAGTCTATCCCTTTCACTCTTGTTCTGTACAGGTTTTTCTTGAGCTGGGTGAAATTGGCGTAGAACACCTTAACCTCCATGTCATACATAGGTTTGGCCAAGCATATCAAACCCTCTATTCCTGATAGTTTGAAGGGTTCAAGGAAGACATCAAAGGGGGAGTCACTCCATGTCCTCGGCTTTTATCACCCTCATCTTCTTTATCCTTTGGTCCCAGATCATTTCAAAATGCTTCTCTGCCTCCTCTTTGATGAAGTGTATCTTGTTCCATGTTGGCAATGGAAGGGCGGCAATGGTCTTCGCCTTCTTTGAGCATGAGGGACTTGCGTCCATGGTCTTACCCCTAGACCTCTTAGCTGGATGCTTCATCTGAAAGACAAGGGAATGTACGTTTAGGGAAATAACTAAGCAATTAAAGAAGGTTATATTTTTGGGCCGATCTCACATGCATGCCACAGACACTTTGGTTAGGCCAATTAGCACAGTGTGAAATTCCAAATTCGCGTGTATAAATGTGCAACGTTGCATGGCTAGTTGGCTTAGCCAAAATAGTTTTCGACCTGTACACGAATGGTCCTAAAACACCTATAATCGAAACTAAAATCAATAGCAAAGCATAAATGGGTACTATGCCAATAATGAGATGGGAAAAAATATAATTCCCTTAAAGCAGCAAAAACATCATCACATTTTTTTCAAAGTCCTTACCTTATCTATTTTTCTTTGATCTTCACTTGTTGACCAAATTTTCCAATGAACTATGTTGAATCCAAAATAAGTGTCAGTTTTGGAGCTATATAGATTTGAGAAGGCAGTTTGGGGTTGGGATTTGACATTTTTTTGATTGATTTTTTCAACTTGAAGGTTTTGGTGCGACATTGAAGAGATTAGGCATGCGAGTGGGTTTGGGGTGAGCTATTTATATACCCAGCTTGAAACGTTGTCATTTAAGCAACATCGCAGACACTGTTCCATAGAATGACATAACCAGAAAAGAATGTGTGACGTCGCTCTTAGTATATTTTGGGCCACATAACTGAGTTGGGCCCAAATATTATATATTTTGGTCCAAACCAGAGGAAATTGAATCGACATTAGCCAAATTCGCCAACCTAATCGACATAGCCGAGGGGCAACCGACGCACCTGTGAAGTCGCATATAATGATGACTGGGCCAAATTAGGCAAGCGGCTCAAACCAAAATATCTTTGGGCCTAGTCAATGGTGGACTGGCAATATTTATGCCCAACATTGCATTTATATTTCGTCTTCACAAAAAATATTCTGACATTGTAGCAACATCGCAGAGGGATTGTGGGCAGATTAGCCCCGAGCAATAAATCGAAGCCCAAAAAATTTAATTACCAAATTAATTAATAAATATGGGAATATTTTTCAGCAATGAAATAAATAAATATCATTTTGGTAATGAAAAAAAATGGATCTGGCTACGTCCGGTCTTGAAAAATCCTTACTGGTGTATAACAAGGTTGATAATCCGTCGGTTCATAATGTAAACCCTATGTAATAATTATATCAGATATGTTTTGGCCCCGAATGACATTGGCTATGACTGGCCTTCAACATTCTTTACTGTCGAATGGGTAACTGTCAAACTCTCACTCATGTGATAAAGTTGACACTATCCATCATGGGTTCTTAAGGAAAACCCTAACTAATTTTTAGAGCTGGTATGTTTTGGCCTTGAATGACAAAATGTGTGTATGGCATTAGACTAAATTTTACCACCCTTACTCATTGGATAGGGTTGACTATCCGTGGGCATAATTGGAAAATACTATGTAAATTTTGTAACTAATATTTTGTACCATCAAACGTAATTGGCTATGACTGGCCTTCGAAAATATTAACCATCGAAATGGGAATTGTGAAATAGACACTTGGGTAATAAGGTAAAATAACCCTAGGATTATAATGAAGACTGAATGTAATTGTTATAACTTGTATCTCTTTTGGCCTAGAATGAGATCGGTTATTTTTCACATTAAACAAGATGAAATCTTGTGATTGGTAGTATTAATCTGAGGTAGTATCAATCTACAATCTTCGTCGATCATAAGAAATGTCATTTCCGATGACGTTGTTGTTGGAGAATTTTCGGTTAGTATCAATCTTCAATTCTTTCAAACCCCTAATTTCACTATCCAAATTTCTTGATTGCTTACTAAATAATACTCACTATACCCATGACTATTTCTTCCAATGAAAAATTTTCTCCAAGATAAAGTTGATTAAGTGGTACCTTCACTATGTCACAAGATAGATTGAGCGGACTAGCTACATTGTCGAGTGATTTGGTTAAAGATCTTGATTGTAAAATGTTGATTGGTGATGTTGCTTCTAAGAAAGCACGTAGATTTGTATTACAGAAGTAAAAAAATATTGTATTTTTAATATTTTAACCTATTTATATATTTATATTATTTTAAATTATTCATTTAGTATGTGAGGCACCTTATACATCCTTCACTTCGGGACTAAAAAATATGAGGGCTAACCCTGGATGTAGGTTGACTTTGCATTGGCTTAAACGAAAAATCCTACGTAGTTGGTAGATGGTATTTCATCAGCAATTACTGGCCTTCGTTAATTTTAACAGTCAAACGGGTAATGTTTGTACCTTGACAATATATGAAGGTTCTCTATGATTTTACTTATTATGGAAACCCTAAGTAACCAATAGAATGCATAATTTCCTGTCCACAAAATAGGTTAAGGAAAACCTATCAAAACCCTAGAATCCGACTTCGCATTATATGTCTCTCTTGCCAAGTATTGACCGACATATGGGTGATGTCGTATATTCACGTGTAGTGAGCCATTTGGCCCATTATATTGAACCCATGTCACTACCGTGATTGCGGAATACATCGTATAACCAGACAATGGGTCGACATCTCAGTGACGTTGGACATTCATATGATAGGGGTCTGTTGGGCCAATTTTGACCCAATAATAAACCTAAAAACATAACACAAACATGTCACATCTCTGGCGGGAGAATATTTTATTTTTGCCATAATTAGGAAGAAAACAAACAAAAAAGCCTTACAAGAAGGATTATTGGAGAAAAAAAACCCCAAATTTCTACACCACCATTTCCTTCCTTCTCTGATGCAGGGCAAATGACAGCTAAGATTGAAGAAGCGAAGGATCGCCGCAAAGGTCCGATATGGTTTTGAGCATAACTTTTGCGTCCAAAGTAAGAATCATGTGTGGCCGGTGCCATTAGAAACTTCTTGCCAACTAGAACAATTTACACCATGACGAAGGTTTTTTTGGCCATTTAAGCTCTTTTAAGGCCTCAAAACAGTAATTTACAGTTTTTACAGTTTTTCAATTTTTCTTTATTTCCAAATTTCCTTCTTATCATTCCAAGGTTTCATTATAGTATTTAAGGACCTCTTGTACTATTCGGATATTTTTTTATTTTTCATAATAATATTTTCGAGAATGTTTTTTCTCTGGTGGACTTCAAAACCAAAACCTAGGGTTTGTGCTTGCAGCTCTTGATTGTTCTTCAACATTCGTGCTTACGGATTTCTTTTGATATTCTGACTACATCATTCTCTATCAAATCAACCAACAAAAACACAAAATTCTCCACCATCATAGAAGCCAAATGGAGAAACATGGGAAAAATGAAGATGTTCTCATGGCAAGGGATTCCATGAATTCCAATTGTGGTAAGGATCCATCTTTCTAACTTGAATGAGTGTTTAATTTTCATAGAGTTTTCCAATTAAGCCCTAAGGTTTAATGAGTGGACTATACATATATGGTAGCATACGGTTACATTAAAGATTTAATTTTTCCAAGTGTTTTGTGCGTACCACATGTGGAAGCTTCCTAATGGTGGTTATTTGATATGAAAACCTTTCATTTTCATCATTTTCTTGATGCGAACATGAACTTCATGACGTATGTATTTTGTAGTTTGAACCAAATGCATGAGATGTTTGTAGTGGTGTGGTACCTAGATCTTATATTTATGTTGTTTGTTGTTCTTAGTGATTTATAGTTGTAAAAGTCCATTTTTTACTTTAAAATAAGTACAAAATGGTGAATATGCATCGTCGCACAAGTCTTGTTAGTTTATAGGTCGGTAGGATTAAGTAGTGGGCGACATCGTTTATAAACTCAATTTTGGCACAAGATTGTACCGACATTGCATTCAATGTTGGATATGTGTCATTGGAAAAGTACGGTTTAGTTTGTTCTTTTCCCAATAAAGATGCAACATGAACGTCGCACCTTATTATGAGAGGTTAGTCAACTCTACTTACTGCCTTACTCTTTTTAGTATTCTTTTAAGGATTACGGGACATAATGAATAATTATTAAAAAATTAGAAAACATTGGGTTGTGGCCATCAACGTATGAACAATGTGTTTTTGAACAATGGTAGCAAACATTGTTTGCTCTTTATGAAGGATTTGGCCTCGTAAGTGAAGGAGAATCTATTTGATCTACAAAAGGTATCCCTATATTCTCACCTACTGCCAGTGTTCTAAACGACCCCGCCTAGGCCCGATTAATCCCCGCATAGCCGCTAGGCGGTGCATGTCCGCCGCGCATAGGGCCTAGGCGGTCCGCCTAGGCGTTTGGGCCGCCTAGGCCCGACTAATCCCCGCCTAATCCCACCTAATCCCGCCTAGGCCTACCCAAACCGAATTTGAAATTCGGTTTTCGATTTGAATTCGGTTTGAACCAAATAAACCGAATGTGGGTCAAAACTTAACTTAAAATTTTAACTTAAAAGAAGTCTTTTGAAACCCATTTGTTCAATGCCATATCCGTAAAT